>JAJMLL010000027.1:0-136246 GCA_030569655.1 Yamadazyma tallmaniae | reverse complement strand
TGGTAGCGAAAGCCCCGCACCGGAAACAGGCGCAGAAACTGTGAAAATAGCGACAACTTTCGTAGCGAAAACCGCGCAAATACTGTGAAAACAGCGACAACTTTCGTAGCGAAAACCGCGTAAATACTGTGAAAATAGCGACAACTTTCGTAGCGAAAACCGTGCAAATACTGTGAAAATAGCGGTAGCGAATTATCCCATACAATCTCATATCTGATACAATCCCATACAAAAACTCATACAATCCCATACAAAAATCCATACAAAAACTCATACAATCCCATACAAAAACTCATACAAAAACTCATACAAAAAGACCACACAAAAACTCATACAAAAATCCATACAAAAATCCACACAAAAATCCATACAAAAACTCATACAAAAATCCAATCTCACACATTCTCACACATGGTAAACTTCACAGGAGAAACCAGAAAGAGAACCGTCAACCTTGGTGACAGGCGACAGAACACCAACACCAGATTCCTAGAGAAGTCGAAACTTCAGCGCAAGTTAAGAGAGGAGCTGAGACACAAAGAAAGAGCGTTAGCGCTACTAGCCGACAAAGTGACCTCCTACTTGTTGGCAAGAAACCTGGCAGAGCAAATGTACGGAACCTGGATCCATGCATCAATTAAGACCCAGGACCAGTTTAACGAGTGGATAGTGCTACTCAATATGATTTCGGTGTGGAAGATTCCTCAAAGTGACGGCGCCACATTAGCCGCTGTGATCCAAGCATGCTCCCACCAAATTCAAAAATGGCAGTTGTTTCCGGCAACCAGCAACCTTATTGTAAAGTCGATGCTACGAATGTTGACCTTGTGCATTGAACGGGGTTACAATGTTTTGCATATTGGAAATGTAATCAAACTGGTGCTTACTAAATCTCATTTTGCTGTGAAATGTCTGGGATTGTTGGAAACTGTTTCCAAGGTTATTGATGAACCAGCTTTTGTTGAATTGGCAATGCTAGTGAATACCAAGGATTCGTTACAATCGTTTCTAAGGCTCTTGCCGTTGGTGAAAACTGTAGATACCAGGTTCTTGGATGTGTTGAGAACCACTCTTTCAGACCCACAAGCCACCCAAATCATCGATACTTTAAACAAGTTAGATAAGGTGTCCATGCTAAAATTGTTTCTCAAGACCCATGATCTGGATTTTGTGGCTGAAGATTATTTGGTGATCAACAACATTTTGCATTGCATGTCATTTTCCATAATAATCGACGATGACTTGATGGATGATTACACCCAAGAAGAACAAACTACTGATCCTAATACAGGAAACCTTAGAGTACCTCTAGAGACTGCTACGGAAGTTTCTAAACTCTATAAAAACCACTTTGTCTCCGGTTTGATCAATGTTGTCACCAGCAACGACAAAAATGACACAGAGCTAGCATTGGGAATCATTTCGTCGTTATTCCAGTTGCTTCCAGAATACAAGCCTAATCTTTGTGTCGCCATCACAATCTTACCAGGTACCTACAGATGGTATTTTGCAAAGTTGACCACAGACCCAATTTACAAGCAGTTTAAGATGGCTTATGACCAAGGCAGAGATTATGTGTTTACCAGAGACTTGGTACAAAACTATGAAACCATGCAAAAGCCAAACATTACAAGGTTCTGGAAAGCTGTTTATTCGTTCCAGGAACTATACTCATACTGGTTGATTGTATCACTTGATGTGGCAACTTTTGCTAGTGACAAATTAGACCTCCAAGAAGCTATCTGTTTTACAAAATTCCTTAGAACGCTATCGTTAACATTAATAATGGAAGAATCTTCTGCCTCTCAGATATACGAGGGAAGCAAAAATTTACAAACTACTTCTGTTTCATTATTGAACCAAATCTACTTGAAGAACTTGAGAATGAAGTTTTTGCCCAAACATTTCTGGAAGGTGAAGTTTGAATTTCATCCTGAAACCTTGCTACATGCCATAGCAGAAAATGACGAGAAGAGGCTACAAGATGAGTTCCGTGACGACGAAGACCAACATGAAGTGGTATTTGCAACCACTCAAAACACCAAAAAACCTGGCTCAAGTGGATTTCAGGCTAAGCTAGAGATTTTGAACCAGATGCCGTTCTTTGTCAATTTTAATGACAGAGTAAAGGTATTCCAGCACTTAATTTCCCTCGATAAAGACCACAGAGGGCTCAACAGTGGTTGGTCAAAGGCATTAATTGGAAATGTGAGAAGAAATCAGTTATTGGCAGATGCATTTGAGGCATTTGGTTCGGCCGGAGCGTCATTTAAACGTAGGATAGACGTGAAGTTTTATGACCAATGGGGAAAAGAAGAAGCAGGCATAGACGGAGGAGGACTCACCAAAGAGTTTTTGAACGGGGTTGTTGTTGAGGGCTTTGATCCAAGCAGATTTGCATTGTTCAAAGAAACCAGTTTCCATGAAATATACCCTAATGACGAGATTTACATGAAGATATACAAACACATAGACGCTGATGATGAAAAGAAAAGGTTGGAGTACTTGAAGTTCTTGGGAACAATTATAGGAAAATGCCTCTATGAAAAGGTATTGATAGATGTAGCCTTTGCCCCATTTTTCCTTAAGAAATGGTGTACCTCCAAAACCGTGAAGAATTCTATTAATGACTTGAAATACTTGGACGAAGAGTTGCTAGACAACTTAGTTAAGTTGGAAAAATTGACGCCAAAGGAACTTGAAGCCCTAGAGCTTGATTTCACAGTACATCAGCGGATCAATTCCCAGAATCAAGTGTTTGACTTGACGAGAAGCGGAAGCGACATCAAGGTTACATCTAAAAACAAGTTGAGTTACATCCATCAAATGGCAAATTTCAAATTGAACACCAGCTTGAATGTACAGTCCAAGTATTTCTTAGAAGGATTGAACCAAATCATCCCTTCAAGATGGCTCGAGATGTTTGATCAAGATGAGCTTCAGATGTTGATATCTGGATCCAAGTTCAATGCTGATATTGAAGATTGGAAAAAGCACTGTAACTACGGAGGTGGTTACCATGAGCTGAGCGAAACCATTTGCTACTTCTGGGAGGTTGTAGATGAGATGTCAGTGGACGAGAAAGCCAAACTACTTAAATTTGTCACTTCAGTTGCAAGAGCACCGTTGTTGGGATTTGGAGCATTGAATCCCCAATTCGCTATCAATAGGGCTGGCAATGACATAGAGAGATTACCAACAGCTTCCACGTGCGTGAATCTCTTGAAATTGCCAGATTACAGGGACAAAGAGGTTATCAGGAATAAGCTTCTATATGCGATAAACATGAATTCCGGATTTGATTTGTCTTAGACCCCGAATGTTGAGTGTTGAGAACTTACTGAGTATATTCCAGGACTACTGAGTATATTCCAGTACTTTATTCCAGTACTTTATTCCAGTACTTTATTCCAGTACTTTATTCAATTAGCAAGAGTGTAACGTCATCGAATGTAAAGAATATTGACGCGCAGTGCGAAATGATATCCACAACCATGTTCAGAGTGTTAGCACGAACCGCTGTGGCACGAACTATAGTTGCACGCAGAATACGACCTATAAGAAACATTCACACAACTTCAGTGTTGAATGTGAATCCGTTTTTACCATTTGATGTGCTTGAAGAATTGACAAGTGAAGAGCTTGAAGAGAAGAATGATAAGCTCAAGAAACAGAAGAAGAGATTGAAAAACAAGTTGAAGCAAGAAAAGTCCAAGAACGAAGAGAATGATTCTACAGAGTCGAGTCAGGAACCCACTAAACACGAAAACAGTGAAGAATCCAAAGAATCTGTGGAAGCTAATGAGGTGGTTAGCAAAGACTCAGAAAACATAGACAAACAGACTACTAACGACACGGCTAACGACACAGCTAACGACACAGCTAACGACACAGCTAAAGACAAACCAAAAGACAAAAACCAAACAGAAACCACAGAAACCAAGTTCCAAACGCAAAACGATACCGTTCCTCTACACAAAGCAGTGTCACAAGAAGTGAAAGATTTAGGAATGAAGTCAGCGGAAATCGCCAAAGATGATGCCAAAGATATTGGAAATGGCGCCAGCAATGGAGGAAATAAGCCACCAAGAAACGAGAAAGAGGAGGACGAAGAAGACGAAGACGAAGAGCAAGAAAGTAGCTTTCAGTACACCATGAAGAAGCTAGGTGCATTCTTGTTCAAGTGCCTTGAAACTATTGGAATCACCTTTAGTTCCATAGGTATTCTAGGTGTAGCTGGTTTTCTCTACCACAATTTCTACAATTCACATGTACTTGACAAGATAGACAAAGCCTTCGACCAGGGAGACCCTGGATATCAATTGTCTATCCACAAAAGAACAAATAAGCACATTGAGGATGACGGATGCGGTGGACATGATTTAAGCCAGTATTGGGTTGATAGACCCCAGCAGAAGTTGCTAGATGATATTGTGGCGGGAAAGATTGTAGGAAGGTACTTCTTGTTGGTGGGAGAAAAAGGGACAGGAAAAACATCGTTGCTCTTGGAGTCTATGAAGAAAGTAGAAGGACACAATGTTGCTATTTTTGATGCCCACGCAGACCCAGAAATCTTTAGAATTCGTCTAGGAAGGGCGTTGAACTATGCTTTTAATGAAGACTATATTGGTTCTTTGTTCAGTATTAAGGGACCAAGAGATACCACCGCCTTGTTAGATATCGAAAGGGCCTTTAACAAGATCGAGCAGTTAGCGTTAAGAAGAGTTCCTAAGCATGGAAACAGACCATTGGTGATGATTATAAATAACTCACATTTGATTAAAGAGAACGAAGAAGGTATTAAATTGATTGAGCTTCTTCAGCAGAAAGCAGAAGCATTAAGTGGCTCCGGTCTCATGACGATGATATTCAACTCTGACGATTATTGGGTTTATGAAACATTGAAGAAATTAGGCACCAGACTTGAGCTTATCAACGTAAGGGATTTCAACCGATTTGAGACTGTCAATGCTCTTAAGTTCATCAGAGAGAAGTATTTTCCCAGTCACATTCATGCCAAATTGTCGTTGGACGATGAAACATGCCACAAGATATACGATTTGATTGGAGGAAGACCGCAGCACATTCTGCAGGTTGCAAGACATCGTAATATCTTTAATGCCTGTCATGAGATCATTGACAGAGAAAAGACCTGGCTCTTGAATCAATGTGGAATTCTAGGGTTTTCCATGGATGACGATGTCATGGAACACGGGAAGTTTAGCAGCAGCTCTATGCTCTTGATGAGAGAGTTTGTGGAGATGGACAGGAACAGAAAGAATACATTGATTTTGCAGGACTTCCCAGACCAAAAAGACAAATACAAAAACCATGAATTGCCAGAGCTTCCGCTTTGGAGAGCCAGACAAATCATGACTCGTCCCGACTACATCCAGACTTGTGACAACTTGAATATTTTCACCATTGATTCTGAATCCAGAGTCAGAGCAGACTCTGTGCCTATGATGAGAGCGTTTCACGAAGTGGCATCCCAAACCAACTTTGACGATTTATTGGAAGATACTATTGAAAGAGTTGCCGATATCGAGTCTTTGAACAGAACAAGAGAAATTCTTATTAAGGATTTGAATTTGGGAAGCAAGTACTTGATGAACATGAATAATAAAAACATGGAGATTAGTTTGGAAAAGTCAAAGCGTCACAAGTTCAAGGTTGGAGATGAAGACGAAGATGAAGACGATGACGAGGACCATTCGTTTTTGGAGGATGTGCATAGAAAGGAGAGTAGGAAGTGGTGGAAGAGAAGAATGGCTCGGTTTAACCAGCGGTATAGCGAAGGCGTGGAAGCAGACAAAACAGATACTTCTGACGGCACAGAGTATGACATTGACTTGAATAGACACGAACCCAAGTGATTAGCTTGGAGGATTGACAGTTTCTTAGGTTGGGTCTTTATGGAAAGGGTCATTTGCACCTGTTTAAATGAAATTCTGTCAAATAGGATACATTGATCTAGGCCTATATTCTTCAGTTGGGTAATGTAAGAGGTTATCTATATTGATTTCAAATGATTTCAGATTGGAAGGATTCGAACCCAGATTTAGTACTTGAACATTACTCAATTTAAAAATATACATGATTTATGATATAAAGATGGATAAATATTACCTAATAATCTTAATGTTTAACACCTTTAGCATTCTATTTGATAATGGTACTATTTGCTAGATTTAGCATTCTATTTGAATAATGGGTAATGGTACTATTTGCTAGATTAAATAATGTTTCTGATGTTTACCACCTTTAGTTTGTATATAGGTTATACTATGTTTATAATGCATGAGGTTATATAATGTATGAAAATATACAATGTAGGTTACATAATCAAATAAAACAGATCAAGTAAAGTTAGCCTATATTTCAGTTATGTAATGTATGAGATTATGTATGAGGCTATATAGTGTATGAGATTATGTATGAGGTTACATAATAGAGGTTATATAATGTTTATAATGTATGAGGTTACATAATGTATGAGGTTACATAATGTATGAGATTATATAGTGTATGAGGTTACATAATAGAGATTATATAATGTATGAGGTTATATAATGTTTATAATGTATGAGGTTATGTAATGTATGAGATTACATAACCAAGTAAAACAAATCAAGTAAAATCAAGTAAAATCAAGTAAAATCAAGTAAATCAAGTAAAATCAAGTAAAATCAAGTAAAATCAAGTAAAATCAAGAACAAATCAAGTAAAATCAAGTAAAATCAAGAACAAATCAAGTAAAATCAAGTAAAATCAAGTAAAATCAAGTAAAATCAAGTAAAATCAAGTAAAATCAAGTAAAATCAAGTAAAATCAAGTAAAATCAAGTGAAATCAAGTGAAATCAAGAACAAGTGAAATCAAGAACAAGTGAAATCCTATTTTGGTATTCCAATCCTAATTCTTCCCAAACCTCTACCATCTCCGCTACCATTTCACTTACATAATTCCAAAGGTTGCTTCGGCTCGTGATAGTTTTCGCACCCAAAACCTCGGAACAAAAAGTATGGGGTAAATAAATTTGTGGATATTCACAATGTTCAAAGTAGAAAAGAAGATAGCAGATGCACATTTCCCCCGATTCAAGGGCTCCACTATTCGTGAGGATGATAGGTTGAAGGTCGTATACAACAAGTTTTCCAGCTTGCACAATCCAGAAGGTAAAATCAGAATCAACTTGGTTTTTTCCCACGGCACTGGTATGAATAAGGATATCTGGAGCTACCACATTAGAAAGCTTTATGAAACCTCGAGTAACCAGACCGACTGGTACTTGGGATCGGTGATTTCATTTGATACCACCAGCCATGGTGATTCTGCTATGGTTAACATGGATAAACTAGGCTGGACCTACGGTTGGGCTGATGGCGGTAAAGACTTGATCCAACTTGTCAAGCACGAAAATGACACTTGCAATGATTTCTTGAGCACCAGATTGAGTAAAAATATCATTATTGGCCATTCTTTAGGCGGGCATCATGTAATTATGGCGGGGTTTCTCGAGCCTGAGTTGTTTGATACGATTATTCCCATTGAACCCGTTTACTATAGTGGTGGAGAATTGCGTCTCAAGTTGGTGGGGTTATTTTTCAAGAGATTCAGTAAAATCTCTGGCTTGCTTATAGACGAGTTTGAATCCATGGACGAGTTTAATATGTTCTACAAGAAGTTTTCTTTTACCAAAGATATTCATGCCAGCATCTTGGATGAATTTGTTGAAAACGAGTACTACGAATCGTATAATCCCGAAGCAAAGACTGTCACCTATAAAAGTAAGGCATCCAAGCTCAGCCAGATGGCTACGTATTTGTCTTCAGTGTACGCATTAGAGAAATCTACTGCCATTGTTCCTTTTATTGATACAAAAGTGTGTTATGTGTGGGGAGAAAAGGCAACCTGGAACCCTCCTGGAACAGCAGAGTACTTTATCAAAAACGTAAAGAAGGAGAGTCTACTCGAATACCACTGTGTGAAAAATGGAACTCATTTGGTCAACGCAGAGCAACCACATGAAATCATTAACATCATTGAAGGTGTCATTGGAAAAAGAGCTAGTGCTGCTATAGAAAACAAGGATTACTATCCTGAAATAAGATATAACGGTGACGCTAAGGCTATGCGTGAACATTATGGAAACTTATTGGTCAATGCCAGGGTGGAAGATGCAATCAACTTTGGCAAAGGCACAATTAAACCTCAAATAAAGCTTTAGTTCCAATATTTTGATTAAGGGAAGCTTTAGTTCTAATATTTAGATTAAGGGAAGCTATAGTTCCAATATTTAGATTAAGGGAAGCTTTAGTTCTATTATTTAGATTAAGGGAAGCTTTAGTTCCAATATTTAGATTAAGGGAAGCTTTGGTTCCAATATTTAGATTAAGGGAAGCTTTGGTTCTAATATTTAGATTAAGGGAATTATATGATCACTTGTTAGCCCTATTTTGTAGAATACTATACAAATACAGTACACAATTGTTTTGAAAAAAAGACAGCAACTCGATTATAGCTGTGTAATTCAGCAACCACAGCTACTCCAAAGAACTACTTATACTGCTCAAACTACAACCAATAACATCTTGTTCACAAGAACCTTATCAAGAAAGATGTCGCACGACTTAACTCATCTCAAAAAATTTGAAAAAAAAAACTACGATGGCTTCGAAAGAGTTAGTGCTTGCTTACATCCTAAAGTACTTGGAGGAACAGGACGGATTGGACAAATCGGCCAAAGTTTTGGCCAAACAATTGAAGGAGAAGAAACTCGAGTTACCTGAGATTGATGATGATTTGGAAAACATCTTAGATAAGAGCGACACTGACAAGATGGATGTGGATTCCGACAGCGAATCTGATGCCTCTAGCAGTTCCAGTGATGATTCCAGCAGTTCCAGTGATGATTCCAGCAGTTCCAGTGATGATTCCAGCAGCAGTTCCAGTGATGATTCTGACTCTGAGTCTGGTTCTAGCTCTGACGAAGAAAAGGAAGATAAGAATGAAGAGAAAAAGGAATCTGAAAGCGACTCTGATGACAGTTCTAGTTCAGATTCTGACAGCGATTCAGACAGCGATTCAGACAGCGATTCAGACAGCGATTCTGACAGCGATTCTGACAGTGACTCCAGCTCAGACTCCGGCTCAGACTCTGAAAGTGATTCAGACAGTGATTCTGAATCTGAAGAAGAAAAAGAAGAAAAAGAAGAAAAAGAAGAAAAGAACGATTCAAGTGACTCATCTGATTCAGATTCCAGTTCCAGTTCAGATTCAAGCTCAGATTCAAGCTCAGATTCAAGCTCAGATTCAAGCTCAGATTCAAGCTCAGACTCAGACTCAGACTCAGACTCAGACTCAGACTCAGACTCAGACTCAGACTCAGAATCTGAAAAATCACAGTCAAACAAAAGAAAGGCCCAAGAGTACTTGTTGCCAATCAAAAAACCAAAGCTCGAAAGCCCAGAATCAGACTCACAAACCGAAGGTACTCCTTCTCCTGAAGAAATTCCAGCTGAAGTTGAAGAAGAATTAAGACCAGGTCAAAGAAAGCATTTCTCCAGAATAGACCGTAGTAAAGTCAGTTTTCAAGACAGAACTTTACAGGATAACACTTACAAGGGAGCTGCCGGAACCTGGGGAGAAATGGCCAACGAAAAGTTACTTCAAGTAAGAGGTAAAGGGTTCACCAAAAACAAGAACAAAATGAAGAAGGGTTCGTATAGAGGAGGAACCATCACACTTGCATCAGGATCTTATAAATTCACCGATTAGGATCTGATTAGAAACTGATTAGAACTGATTAGAAACTGATTAGGATAAGATTAGGATAAACTGAAGGATAAACTGAAGGATAACTGAAGGATAACTGAAGGATAACTGATTAGAAACTGATTAGGATAACTGATGAGGATAATACACGGTAATGTTTTATAAAGTAGGCATTTTCTCTAAGATTCAGTACAAACCACAAAAGATGAAATCAATATTCAGCACAACAATACAACAGAATATCTCAAGTCCAATTCGTTTCAGTCCATTTCGTTTCAAAGTCGTTTCAAAGTCGTTTCAAAGTCGTTTCAAAGTCGTTTCAAAGTCGTTCAAAGTCGTTCAAAGTCGTTCAAAGTCGTTCAAAGTCGTTCAATTTCGTTCAATTTCGCTTCAAAATAAATGTCGCATTTCTCAAAATTTGATAATCTAGAATGACCCGTGGAACCACCGTCAACTACGCAGAATTGGACGCAGGTAACTTCTCAGATATCTCCTCTTCAGATGACGAACACAAAGACAATGATTACAAGTTTGGCAGGAAAAAAAGAGACCAAGAATCAAATGAGCGAAAAAGAAGGGCTGAGGAATCCATAGATACAATCAAAGCCGCCATCAGCAACAAAGAGTTCAATGACGAAGATATGATCGAGTTGACCCCGGAAATACCCTCCGATTACGTTCCCGATGCCGTTTCCAAGACCTTTGGCAAGTCTGACTTTTCATATTTGAGACTAAAGCCAGATCATTTCTCCAGACCCCTTTGGATATCACCAAAAGACGGCAGAATCATTCTAGAGTCATTCTCGCCTTTGGCTGAGCAAGCACAAGACTTTTTGATCACAATCGCTGAACCCGTGTCCAGGCCTTCTCATATTCACGAGTATAAGATTACGCCCTATTCATTGTATGCTGCTGTTTCTGTGGGATTAGAAACTGATGATATCATTCAGGTGTTGAACAGATTATCGAAGGTTCCAGTTGCTGAATCCATAATAAATTTCATAAGAGGTGCCACCGTTTCCTACGGTAAGGTGAAGTTGGTTTTGAAGAATAACCGTTACTTTGTGGAAAGTGCCCAGGCCGATGTGCTACAAATGTTGTTGAAAGACCCGGAAATCGGCCCTCTAAGAATAAATAGCGAAAGCACCGTCAACTCCAACGGTCTTGTCACGTCTTCTGCTCCTCAGCAAGGTGATTTGGTGATTCCTGGTACCAAGAAAACCGATGCCGCTTCTGACGGCCAGGTGGAAGACATATATGCTTCTATTGTAGGAAACAAAGCCGCAGACGAAGACGATGATGATATAGACGCAGTTCATTCGTTTGAAATTGCCAATGACTCGGTGGAAATTGTCAAGAGAAGATGCCAGGAAATCGAGTATCCAGTTTTGGAGGAGTATGATTTCCGTAACGATGCCAGAAACCCAGACTTGGAAATAGACTTAAAGCCTTCCACCCAGATCAGACCGTACCAGGAGAAGTCCTTGTCCAAGATGTTTGGTAATGGTCGTGCCAGATCTGGAATTATCGTTTTGCCATGTGGTGCCGGTAAAACGTTGGTGGGAATTACCGCTGCATGCACCATCAGAAAGTCTGTGATTGTTTTATGTACGTCTTCGGTGTCTGTGATGCAATGGAGACAGCAATTTTTGCAGTGGAGTACAATCCAGCCCGAAAGTGTTGCTGTGTTTACATCTGAGAATAAGGAAATGTTTTCTACTGATGCAGGATTGGTTGTTTCCACATACTCCATGGTTGCCAATACCCGGAACAGATCACACGATTCCCAGAAGGTCATGGACTTTTTGACTTCGAGAGAATGGGGTTTTATTATTTTGGATGAGGTGCATGTGGTTCCAGCTGCCATGTTCAGAAGAGTGGTTACTACGATTGCAGCTCATTCCAAACTAGGCTTGACTGCCACTTTGGTCAGAGAAGATGACAAAATCTATGATTTGAATTTCTTGATTGGGCCAAAATTGTACGAAGCTAACTGGATGGACTTGGCTCAAAAAGGTCATATTGCCAATGTCCAGTGTGCTGAGGTGTGGTGTCCTATGACTTCGGAGTTTTACCAGGAATATTTGCGAGAGACTTCCAGAAAGAAGATGTTGTTGTATATCATGAACCCAACCAAGTTCCAAGCATGTCAGTTTTTAATTCACTACCACGAAAAAAGAGGTGACAAGATTATTGTTTTCAGTGATAATGTCTATGCCTTGCAAGAATACGCATTGAAGCTAGGCAAGCCTTTTATTTATGGTTCTACTCCCCAACAGGAACGTATGAAGATTTTGCAAAATTTCCAACACAACGACCAAATCAACACCATTTTCTTATCCAAGGTTGGGGATACTTCCATTGATTTACCAGAAGCTACGTGTTTGATCCAGATCTCATCGCACTATGGTTCTCGTAGACAAGAAGCTCAGAGATTGGGAAGAATCTTGAGGGCCAAAAGAAGAAACGATGAAGGGTTTAATGCGTTCTTCTATTCTTTGGTTTCAAAGGATACCCAGGAAATGTATTACTCTACCAAAAGGCAGGCGTTCTTGGTTGACCAGGGATATGCGTTCAAGGTGATTACCCATTTGAATGGAATGGAACAGTTGCCAAACTTGGCATATGCAACTCCCCGAGAAAGGAGGGAGTTGTTGCAAGAAGTTTTATTGAAAAACGAAGATGCAGCAGGAGTTGAGGTTGGAGACGACGCAGATACCACTTTTGCCAGAGAAAGAAGAATCAAGGCAGAAACGGTGACCGGTTCGGTCAGAAGTGCAGGATCATTGGCTGGATTGGCAGGTGGTGAAGACATGGCGTATCTTGAATACAGCAAGAATAAGAATAAAGAGATAAAGGAACACCATCCTTTGATAAAGAAGATATACTACAAGAAGAAGAAGTGATTGTAAGAAGTGTACAAGAAGAGTGTACAAGAAGAAGTGTACAAGAAGAAGTGTACAAGAAGAAGTGTACAAGAAGAAGAAGAAGTGTACAAGTGACTCCATAAAAAGATCGAATATAAGAAGTGACTCCATAAAGTAATATAAGAAGTCAACCACCAAAATCTAATAATGCTATCTATGTACTCTATGCTAACCCATGAAGTCCCCAAAGTCGTCATCGGAACTGTCGGTATCTTCAGCCTCAGTTAATGCCATCAGACCTTGTTTGTCAGTGAGTTTCATCATTTCAATCTCGTAATTGTACTGCTCGGCATAACTAAAGAACACTTTTTTGTATGACTGTAGCCTCTCTATAAAGGTGTATGCGTCTATCTTATCGTCGAAACGAAGCCCAAGTGCCACCTGAATAAGTGCATCGGTGTCAGGGTCTTTGCTTCCCAGATAATTGCTTCCTGGAATCTGCACTATGATTTTAAATAACCGGTAGGAGTCAGTTCTGCTGATGGTTTCCAACTTATCATTTGCAGTTTTGCAGCCATGGGGAATTTCAATTACCGATACCAACTCATTCTCTATATCTATTATGGGGTTGTAATATACTATTGCCCATAACTGGTCTTGCTTGTTGACGTTGTTGAAAAGCTCCATTTTCAATCTTATTCTATCAATTGGCAATTGCGGCGGATCTTTGCATGTTTCGTTAACACTGCTTTCGTTGCCGGAATCAGAATCTTCGCTGAAGCTTTCTTCTTCAATTAGTCTCAAGTGTCCTTGCCATACAATATTGGTCTCATAGTCGCTCCATTCGCTTAGGCTGATGTTTCCTGGCGGGATCTTGAACACTCCCACGCCATTCGATTCAAACACTTCGGAACTTATTATCTCATATTGTTGTGACATGTTTTGTAGTGATGCAATGGTTAATTGTGTTGTAGGTTCTTCTTTTTTGGGTAGTAACACGACAACATTGTCGGGCGCGAATGTCGGGGCGAATGTCGAATTGTCGGGGAATGTCGAATTGTCGGGCGCGAATGTCGGGATCTTTGAACAAAAAATTTTCATCACTTGGTTCTGAAGCAGTGGTAGCTATTGCATAGTATTGAAGATGTTCAGAGGATTCTTAAATAGTCAGATGACGCCGTTACGGTCTCAAGGGGTGTGCACGAAGTTTTTTGCGCCTCAAAGCCCGTTCTCGACTTCAAGCCTCAGATTAAATAAACTTAACAACCACTTGTTGGATATATTTGGAAGTGCATCCACTGAAAAGAAAGACACAGAAGGAAACTTGTTCGGATACTTGAACGAAAAGGCGTCTCAGACTGAAACCCAATTAATTCATCCTCGTGACGTTGCCAACAAAATCAGGGTCACCGGTCCTTCTGCTGGTAGGTCTATAAACGTCAACCAGGGCGGTGTAGCCCCAGCATTGAAGTCGCTTAACACCGTTATAATGGCCAACAAAATCAAATACTTGCAGAAAATCCAAAGCAGATACATTAGACCTGCTAAGTACAGAAAACAATTGAAACGTGAGTGGTGGAGACGTAGATTCTCGGAAGAGTTCAAAAAGCTTCTTTCCGACGTCAACGATGCAAAGAGAAAGGGCTACTAGTGTATATAGGATGTAAATAGATCTGCTTTGACTCAGCAATGCCATAACGACAATTTCTTACAACTTTAGGTATAACGACAATTTCTAAGTAACTTTAGGTATAACGACAATTTCTTACGTAACTTTAGGTAAGCTTACTAAGCTCTGACTAAGCATGGCTATCAGATGAGAATGAAAAAAAGTCCATTACTGGAGCATCAAGTTAGCTACGTCTAAACGGGTTTGAGTCCAGGAAATTCGAGGCCTCGCTACACACTATTCCTACTTCAGTCATAGCTACACCACTGACTAGTTTTTATCTGAATAAACAACATCAGGTACCAATACAAACGTGGGTGTGCTAATTAATCATCGCAACCAAGATCCACAGATAGTTGAGTGAAACTTGCGCTAGAATGTCGATTAAACCAGAAAATATCCCACAGCCTCCCGCAGGAGGAATCCCAGCGATAACCGGTGGAATTAACCACGCCAATGCCATAAATGTCTTCCCAGAGTCGTTAAAGCCGTGGAGGTCAACTGTACTTGCGTACGGAGCTTCTTTTATAGGAACCACAATTGGATTTCCTTTTGATACCGTCAAAACAAGAATGCAAACCCACCAGGAATTTGTTTCTTACTATGACTGCATCAGAAAGACATTTCGAGCCGAAGGAGTTCAGGGTTTTTTCAGAGGTATATGGGCGCCGTTAATATCGACGTCAATGTCCAAGTCTATCAACGTGTCGTTGTTTACAGCGGTTAAGCCATACTGCCACGATATTCTTTATAGCGGGTCCGAAGATGACGACACTCATCCCATTGTTAAGAATATTCCCGTGTGCTTTGTTTCAGGAATGGTTGCAGGAACCGGAGTTTCGTTTTTTGCATCGCCGTTTGAATTCACAAAGGTTTTTGCCCAGATCCTGAAGCTTGTGGAACGGGACTTGCCATCCAAGTCCAATTTGAGCGACGCTTCCACCGTGGCCACATTTCGAAAAATCGTCAACCACGAAGGCTACTTCGGACTTTACTCCGGGTTCAAGTATCATGTTTTGAGAGACTCGCTTTCTTCGGGTATATACTATTCCATATATGAGACCTTGAAATACACCATGAACAGTCTTATCAACAAGGATCTGGCCGTCAATTCCACGGTGTCTATTTTGCTTGCTGGTGGGTTGTCTGGAGTTACGTGCTGGGCCATGGTTTTTCCTATCGATACTACCAAATCCAACATCCAGAAAGACATTATCCAGAATATCTTCAGAAAAAAAGAGGGTTTGGATCCACTTCCTTTGCCGGACAGAAGCATCAAACTCACCCGAGACCTCTACCGTGGCTTGGGAATATCTATGACCAGATCGTTTATTGTCAATATGGTATTTTTCACCACCTTTGAGTTTTTGATGGCTCATGTCGCTTGATTATTCCTGTAAATAGGTTGTTTATTTATTCCTGTAAATAGGTTGTTATGCTGTATATTAAATTATTTTACACACGAGGTAGTGGCACCTGTCATTATCTGTTACGAGACCTTCCTCTTTGGCTTTCTTGGTGTTTTATTTCCTCTTCGCTTAGTTTCACCTCCAGGGTCTTTTTCCTTCTGGTTCGTTTTCCAATAGGGGCATCATTGGTGATCAAGTCTTGAATATGTTCTTTCAACGGGGATTTGGATCTGGTACGGTTGGCTGGATTGTCGCTTGACTTTTTCTGAACTTTGCTTGCTTTTAACCTGGGAGCTTTCTTTCGTTTGGGTTTTGGTTTGGTGGCTTTTTTGGGCGAGTTTCCGAGTTTCTCTTGTGTTTGTTGTGTTAGATCTGTTCCAAATATATGGCCATCTCTTAGCAGATGCACTGGTTCAAGTTCGGTTTGGTCAATATCCAACTGCTTCAAGATTCGGCTGGTACCTTTTGAGTTTTTCCCTTTCTTAACTTCCTTTTTAGAAATGCTTTCTTGATTTTCTTCCACATTTTCTCTATTGCTGGATCCATCGGGGGCCTGTTCAGGAATCTGGTGCACTGATTCAATTTCTTCGAGCTTTTCTTCAATATCTGCTTTTATTTCCTTTGAATCGTTTTCTAGAAGCAACTCATCTGCCTTGGCTTCTGTTTTTTCCAGAAGCAACTCATCTGCCTTGACTTCTGTTTTTTCCAGAAGCAACTCATCTGCCTTGGCTTCTGCTGTTTCCAAAATCAAATCGTCTGCCCGTGCTTCGATAGGTTCCTCATCCACCTCATAAGAAAGCTCAATAGTATCTGCTTCACCAGTTTCCTCAGGTTCAAGCTCATTTGGATCCAAAGCTACCTTCTCAGGTTCAGTTTGTTCAACAGGCTCAGATTCACTCGAATCTTCATGGGATTCAAAATGTTCTATCATTTCAACCAGAGTATCAACTTTTTTACTGCCTGATCTCTCGAACAAGGAAGAAAACCACAGAATTGGATTAATTGGAAACCTGATACGTTTAGTGGACTTTTTCTCTGGTTCTTCCAGTTTTCTCTTTCTAGTTTCAATTGTATACTCGCTTATCATCTCACCGTTTACAATCTCATCAGAAACATGATATCTCGAGATTGAAGGGACTTCAATGGAGTCTTCCGGAACCGTGAACTCGGTAGGTATAATCGCTTCGATTTCTTCGCCGATTTCATTATTCAAATCCTCGTCAATAAGTTCTGCAAACCTACTAGGCTCAACAGAATCAGGCTCACGAATAAATGATGGTTTTACTGTTTCGATGCTTGAAGTTTCACTCATGGGAACAGATTCAAAGGTGAATGGTTCAGATAGCTGGACAGGAACCGCAACAGGTGGTTCTGTAGATTCTCTTTCATATGTTGGATGGATTATTTCTGATTCGTCCAATTCTACAACATCAGGGTATTCCACGATTACTTCTTCAGCTTCATCGATGAATTCTACAAGTGGTTCGTCTTGCAGTTCGGTTACTTCCTCAAGTTCTTTCACCACTTCTTCGAACTCATCTCCGTTGTCTGTCTCTGATTCGCTTACAGAAACAAGAGCCGGAACTGGAATTCTGTAATCGTATTTTGATGCCTCGAGCTCCGATTTCTCTAGCTCCGATTTCTCTGTAGCAACTTCTTTTTCTGGCTCAACATAGTCAATGTGTTGTGATGGAATCGGTTCGCTAATATTCGTTTGCTCCACAGCCCCTTGACTTACTTCTGCTTCAATATCACTATTGACAGGAGTTTCTGCAGATAAACCACTTTCATTTTGGGGTTTCATTGATTCCACAGGTTCCTCATCTGTATTCCTATTCTCCCCTGTTTCCTCGAAGTCCAGTACATCTTCCAGTTCTTCTCCAACTTCTTCAATTGCATCCAGTCCTTGCTTAACTATGGTATCCACAGAATCTATACCAGTACAAACAAGAGGAGACTCCATAATTGGATCTTCTGCAAGGGCTTCTTTTCTTCCAACATAAACCTGTGGAGAGTCTGGCAAAATGGTTTCATTGAACACGAAATTGGAAGTAGTTGAGCCAATATTCAACGGGTCTTGTTGGTCGTCAGTAGGGGTAAATAGTAATAAATGCGATCTCACAGTATTCAAGACTTCAGCTGGTTTAACTTCGCTCTCTTCAATCAGATCATCGAGGACTGAAGTCTCATCAATAGTTTCATTTGGAACTTCCATCGATGTGTTTAACTTATTTAAGATTGGTGCTTGTATACTTGCTGGTTGTTCAATACTCAAGTTATCTGAAGGTGCATCAATAGAATTGACGGCTTCATTAAATGAAGAATCAAGTTGTTGCAATTGTGGACGTGGAATGGATTCTACTTCTATTTGTCTGGGGTGTTCGAACATAAATGATTCCTCTAGTTCATCTTCGGACAGTTCAGTAGATTGTATCAATTCAAACTCACGTTGAACTAAATCATCGTTTATGCTGTCGATATCACCTGGAGCTTCACCTATCAAAGTATCTTCATCATCCATGACTTCATCATCCATGACTTCATCAGCCATGACTTCATCATTTGTGTTCTCGTCATCATGGCCAACACGTAGATCCTCAACACCTGGATCTTCGTCATCAGCCTGTTGATCATAGTCATTTTGGTCATCATGGCCATCCTCTTCATGGCCATCAAAAGCTTCTCCTTTATGTAATTCTTCCAGGAATTCAGGTTCAACACTCTCCCCTATTGAAAGTTTTTCATCAAGACCATCTTCTACCGAAATCTGCGTTTCAGTAAGCTCAGGCTCACTTTCGTACTCAGACGGTAGCTCTTCAAGCGTTGGAAGTTCAATTGGTTTTTGAAACTCATCCATTGGTTCTATTCCCAATTCAAGTTGCAATTGTTTTCTAACCGACAACCTCACATCAAACTTTTCTTCTGTATCCCTTAACTGTTGCAAGATGTTCTCTGGTGCTTCTTCTTTGAAGGATCTAAAATGGGTAGGAACCTCTATATCTGATTCTGAGAGAATCGAATCAGTCTCGACACATTCTGATCTTGATGGTTCTCTTTGCAAGTTTTCTTCCAAGTTATGTTGAACATCAGAAGTAGTTAAAACATGCTCAGTTTGTATGTTGGCAATAGTATCTTCTACAACAGGTGCATCCAGGAGTATTGCATCAACATTCTTAAAGGGCATTGGAACAGGAGCTGTAGGTGATGCTGGAGCTTCAATAGTCACATTTTCAACAATTTCTTGGTCTTCAAAGATTATTGGGCTGTTGTCGTCATCAACAGGTGTTTCTTCAAGTGTTTCTTGAAGTGTTTCTTCAAGTGTTTCTTCAAGTGTTTCTTCAAGTGCTTCTTCAAGTGTTTCTTCAATAGGTTTTTCTTGAAGTGTTTCTTCAAGTTTTTCTTCAAGTGTCTCTTCAAGAGTTTCTCCAAGAGTTTCTCCAACAAGTTTTTCTTCAAGTTTTTCTTCAAGTGTCTCTTCAACAGATTTTTCTTCAACCTCTGCATCACTTTTATCACTCTCAGGTATATAGTCGTCGTGTTTTCCTTCAACCTCATCTTCCATCATGTCACTGTAATAAACAGTATCATCATTCGCCAATTCTTCTTGGAAATTGCTTTCCTTGAGTATAGCTTCAGCGAACTGCATCAAATCTTCAGGAATTGCTTCGTGGTAGTTTTCTTGTACAAGATCTTGGATATTTTCATGTAATTCAGGATCAACTTCATGAGTTTCGTGAGTATTGATAGGGCTGTGGTATTCGATTTCAGCCTTCTCATCACCTAGTTGGTTTATTTCTACTGAGTCATTGATATATTCCGTGTCATCTTGACCAACCAACTTGTGGCTACTATGATCTAAATGTTCCTGAACTATGTCATCCTGAGCTGTGTCATCCTGAGCTGTGTCATCCTGAGCTGTGTCATCCTGAGCTGTGTCATCCTGAGCTGTGTCATCCTGAGCTGTGTCATCCTGAGCTGTGTCATCCTGATGAATGCTCTCCTGATCAATGCGTTCCAGATCATAGTCCTCCACATCTTCCTCATCTTCCTCCACATCTTCCTCATCTTCCTCCACATCTTCCTCCACGTCCTCCACATCGTCCTCATCTTCCTCCACATCTTCCTCCACGTCCTCCACATCGTCCTCCACGTCCTCATATTCATTTCTATTATATCCCATAATAGAAACTCCTTTACGAGGATATTTGCCGGCCTTATACACCAGATCCATGTACTGGTTCTCGTCGTCAGACTCAAGGTTCTCAAATCCATGCTCTGACAATATTTCAATTTCATCATCCTCATCATGTTCCGGTGAATCATCGTCTTCCGATTCCACCAGCTCTTCGTGCGCTACAGATACATCAAAAATCTTGTTTTTGTACTTCTCTCTCAACTCATCTTCGTTTCTGTGTTTGCTCAAACTGATCATTTCATCGTTTTGGTTCTTCAATTCATGCGAAAATCTGGTTTTCAAGGTATCGATCCAGTCCAAAACCTCAAAAGATTGCGATTGCAAGTCTTTGTCAAGTTCGTGCTTGGGCACGGAGCCCAATCTCTTGAGTGACTTGGAATACTTGCCGCCCATAAATTGTTTTGGATGATTTCGCATCGACATGTCGCAAAGAGGGTGTCGCGCGACACATTTTTGCTGGACTCAAAACTGAACTCAAAACTGAACTCAAAACTGAACTAGATTGCAATTTTTTGGTGACAACTTGATGTAAATGTATCATTACGCTAGTACTGAACAGCTAAATTGTGGTGGTTTGATTTCCTCGGAGTAATGGTTTTCCACGGAAGGATGGAACCCACCAAACTTAGTGCATCTCCAGATGCATATTGACTTAAGTTCGGCCGAAGATCCAATTGATAATTGCATGGCATCATTACACTAGTTGGATTTGGCCACAAGCAGTAGCAATCTAGACAAAAAAAATATTCCTATTATCGATTAAGTCTCCATGAAGTGTTGCACAAATCACTGCAATGCTACTTGAGTAACAGTCAACAAGAGCCGTATGGTCAGGAACAGAAACCTAGAAGAAGTTGAGGAAAGTTTTTATGTATTGTAAGAAAGAGTCTGTATGGAACCAACAACGTAAGCTAATTGACACTCCTGTAAATCCAGAACTGATAAATCCAGAACTGATAAGACCATATTTAAACAATAGACCACAATCCCGATTATTTTTTTTTGGAACTTCCGCGATTAAATTAAAAAAATTTGTAGAAGCAGCACCATGCCACAGGCTTGCACGACTAGATTGACACCTACAGTTTGAAGTGTCATTGGATAAACACTTGAGTGATGAAACAGAAAAGACTTCCGTGTTGGGATAAATGGTGTGCATAGTGCAATTCCAGTCTTTTTTATTTCCGCGAGGAGCTGTATGCGTGGAGTAAAAGGCTCAGAACAGAAATAGTGCGCACGAACCTGTGCACACGAACTCGTGCACACAAACCCGTGCAACAAACCAGCGCATGCCACATTACTGGAAACGGCGTGCGATGAAACAAAGAAATCGAAGACGTTTAGGGTTTTCACTAAAATTAGAATCAGGCGTTTTTGTACAGAATTATGATTTGAAGAGAGAATTTTTATTGGCAGAACCTTTCCATTTGCAGAGAAAAGTATTATTAAGAAAACTTTACAATTGCAGAGAAAACCTTAACCATACTCATTTTCTCATTCGAACATTCTAAGCCTTCTCTTTGCGTACTGCTAACAAACTTCGAACAAATAACACGGTGAGCAGGAGGAAGCGTCACCATGAAAATTATTGAGCCTTCTTTTTTGAAAGGGTTTGGGGATCTCTGGTATGGTTTGATCCCCTGTGCCACTAGTTTTATTTTTAGTCCCTCCTTTTTATTTTTTGTGGTCTGGCAACTGTTGCTTTCACAGACCAGCATTCACAGACCAGCATTCACTTTCCAACTTGCTTGCCACCTGCCCAGACCTCAACAGCCACCTGATATTGTCACCTGTATTGTCTCAAGCCCCACACCAGAAACAATCGATGCACGATAACATTCGACCAGCATCTTCTAAATGCAGGAAGCGCATATATGCACACCAGTCTAAATATGGATAATCTACTATATAAGGTTTCAGGATCACTCTCCTTCAACAACAAAAATGACTGCTGTCGACCAAGAATCACAACCTGTTGATACCTACGAACCAAGAGAATCAGGCTTACAAGCTTCAGCCTTGAAGAACCATATCATTGCCGTAGCGGGCGAGTTCTTTGGTACCTTTATTTTCTTATGGACTGCGTTTGTCATTGCACAAATTGCTAACCAGGACCCTACCATTCTAAAGCCCGGTGGCGGATCTAACCCAGGTCAATTGATCATGATTTCCTTGGGTTTCGGTTTCGGTGTCATGGTTGGTGTGTTTATGATGTTCAGAGTTTCTGGTGGTAACTTGAACCCATGTGTCACTTTGACTTTGGTTTTGGCAGGTGCTATTCCTCCTATCAGAGGTGCATTGATGATGGTGACGCAAATGATTGCTGGTATGGCTGCTGCTGGTGCTGCTTCTGCTATGACCCCAGGTCCTATTGCTTTTGCCAACAGTTTGGGTGGTGGTGCTTCTAGAACCAGAGGTGTATTCTTGGAGGCTTTCGGGACTTGTCTTTTGTGTTTGACTGTGTTGATGTTGGCAGTTGAGAAGAGCAGAGCTACTTTCATGGCTCCATTTGTCATTGGTATTGCTTTGTTTTTGGCACACTTGATCTGTGTTTACTACACCGGTGCTGGTTTGAACCCAGCCAGATCTTTCGGTCCTTGTGTGGCTGCCAAAAGTTTTCCTAGCTACCACTGGATCTACTGGGTCGGTCCAATTTTGGGTTCCGTCATTGCTTTTTCCATCTGGAGGTTGCTTAAGTTCTTGAACTACGAAACCTGTAACCCAGGTCAAGATGCTGACGCTTAGATTATCTATAGGATTGGTTTTTACCCAAATTTTTGAGTATACCTTTTGCTCATAAAAGTATGTTAGATATTAATAAAGTAATAGTAGATGTTTAATTGCAGGAAGTTGAATTCTTAATAAAAGGTTTTTGGAGCTTGGATCAAGCTGCTATACTTTAGGTATATGCAATTTCTCTTGAATTCCATCAGTCATGACGACCTTGATCCACTACTAACCTGGCTACTCAAACTTACAATCAAATGCTACAGCAAATATGCTTTCAATTAAATATATCATACAACGACAACAACCGGCCCAACTTGCCCATATTCTGGATTTCCCTGTGCTGTAACTGATTCAAGGTTCTCATCTCCGCATCTATTAAAAACTCCAGTTCATGTCCCTTCACATCTTCTCTTTCACACTTGTCTAATAACACTTTATTGTCGAGTTTCATGTTTTCGATCACCTTCATGGTATTGGCCATGTTGAACAACAACGAGTTCTTCAAAAACTTGAAGTTGCAGTGGTTTTTGTATCTAAATGCAAAAAAAGTCTTCAGGGCAGCTCTATCATTACTTCTTGGGATTTCCTGGATTTCAATCACATTCAATTGAATCAACTTATAGATTTCGTTCCTCACAATCTTCTCTTTTAATAGTACACTGTTTGCCACCGTCTTCTCATCCACCAACTTCATTTGTCTGATGCAACGTAATATACGCAAAGACTCAAGTCCCAAGGTCTTCTTGATGAGTTCATCGTAGTTGTACTCTTTTGCGATTTCACTCAACTTCTGATATGGCACTGTGTAGTTTCCATTTCCAAGCTCTAGAAGGAATGGGATCTGAGTTGCGTGTGCAAGCAACTTCATGTGATGCGTGATAAGAGACATGGACTGTGGACTTGAATTGTCAGTTTCACCGTTGAATGCTTGTTCTTCTTCTTCAAACTCCTCTTCTTCTATGTCATCGAAATTGGCATCTCCATTTCCGTTTTCGAGCTTGATTCTGGGTCTTTTTGCTTCCCTTTCGATTTCACTGAAACTCACAACCCTCTTTTTCACCGGTGCTGGGGCGGGTTTTATGAAATTGTGAGTTAACACACTGTTTCTCAAGTCCAAATAGTCTGGTAATCTCTTGGTAACATCATGCAATTTTACTACAGTAGCTTTTGTTTCAATTAATTTGGATTCTTTTGTGTCATATAATGCTTGCTGTTCTTCTGGAGTTGTGATTATGCCGTCTATATCGTCCAAATAAGACTTTGCTTCAGGGCTATTTTTTTCCACCGTCTCCAAAACCGCCTTGTACACTTGCGATGTAAGCAAGCCCACTCTGGCTTCACACAAGTTGACCAACGCTTTAGACCTCAAGTGTTTCTCGAATCTCTTATAGTTGAATGCAATGGTCAAGTCCTGATTCAAGAACTTAGTACCGTGGTTTACCACGTACACATCCTTAGGTAACGATTCTATCAAGTTCGTCAACTTTGATCTGGAAAGTTCTTTGATTTCCGCAACTCTCTTGACCTCACTGGTAGTTGCAGACCTTGGAACCACCTTGGAGGTTTCATTATAGATCCTGTTCCAAAGATCCTCTATTGGATTAAAGTCATGTGGCTGCAAAATTCTAATCCACCCGTCACTGAACAATTGTACCAACTTTGAGTTTCTCTCGTAGCTTTCCTGTTCATTGAATGACTTTAAGAAATCGGCTATTTTCACGTTTCCAACCTGAAGCAAGTTCTGGATTATTTCCGTCGACGCCTCATCGTATTTGCCATTTATAAGATCAATGATTTCACCACTATGCAAAAACACAAATAATCCTGTTTCCACAAACACATAAACCACCTTCTCAGCTTCTTGCCAATACGCTACGCAGCCGAGCTGGATCAAAGACACTAGCGTGGTTTTGACAGATTTCAAGGGAACCTGCGACCTTCTGCTGATTTCTTTTGCAGTTAAACGGCCGTGAGAAATCAAACAAGAAATCACCATCGCCGATACCTTGCCCAAGTGTGCTTTCGCAACCATGGTCAACACGTTAGACATCGGCGATTGGGTCTCTGCTGAAGCAGGCAACTCAGCTATCATCAAGTCTTCTTGAAAATTTTTGTGCGCGCTTTGTGGATTTTGTTTTTGCAGTTTTTGCCGCCGTCGTAGAAGCTTCAGATTGGGTGGAATTACAGCGAAAGGGAAGGTTTAAATTGGGTGGAATTACAGCGAAAGGGAAGTATGAGTACGGCCAAACACTATTTAAAGCTAGCAAAGGCAGCAATCGAAAAAGGGGACCCGGAGTTGGCATTGGAATACGTGGAAGATGTGCTCGAAGCAGATAACAACAACTACTTTGGATTTATCTTCAGAGGAAAGTCGTATCAGTTGCTTAACCAGCTCGATGAAGCTGTCGAAGCGTTTAAAACTGCTACAGATATTGACAACGACAATTTGTTGGGGTGGAGAGGCTATTTCCAAATAGCCAGAGCCAGTTCTGACTATGTGCAATTCTTCGATATACTTGGTAAGTACATGGAGAAACTCATAGATCAGGGCCAACCGCTTGGAGAACCGTTGAAGGAAACAACAAACTATTTATTTGCTCATAAATTCCAGGAAAACCCCCAATTGCATGAGATATACCTCAAAAACATCGTCCCAGGATCTGTTATATATGACTTGGTGGGAAATGAGTTTGGAAAGCCAGAAACCAACTTGAAGAAACTCGTGGACTTGTTATTGAAGAAACAGGACGAAGATATTTCAAAGGTTATGTTTAAAGAAAGATTGAGATTACCTAAGGTGTTGAACTATGAGCAGAAAACAAGGTTGAACCAATTGATGTGGCCAATTTACCAGCAGTCGGAGGTTGATGGCTATTTCGACCTGTTTTTGAACATATGCAACAACGATGAGCTAAGAATAGAGTATCAAGAAAGGTATTTGAAGTATAAATATGAGGTGTTGAAAACCTCTCCAGAACTGGATAAACACTTATATTCTGCACAGGTCAAGGAAATGGTGAACGATTTGGTTATTATAAAGGTGCCCAGTTTACTTGTATGGACACTTTACTTGGATTTCTTGGATGTCAGCAAGTTCCAGGAACTCGATAAGGACCAGGTGTTGTTTATTATCAAGACATTCCGTACTGAGGGAATCGCTACCCTCTTATATGGATTTATCAACAGTGAAATTTCTCCTTTTGAGAAGTCTATCTTAGAAAATGTAAGTTTAGGCCAGGAACAGCAGCAAGTGCCTGAGGATACAGAAGACAATGAAACTGCAGAGCTTTTGAATGTGGATGCTGATGAATTAGATGTAAATGCAGGTAACCTTCCCCGGGAACAGGTTTTAGCATTGATGTTGGAAGGGTTTGAAAACTGTTCCGATTCGATATTGGCCAACAGAATCATAATCAACTATTACATCCATTTCCGTGAATACTTGGAGGCTTCAGAAAGGTGCAGAGATGGTATCAGATTGTTGGCAGATCTCCAGCGTTCTGTGGGCATTAATTTAGAAAATTCAAGGGAAGATATTATTTGTTCTTTGGCAGTTGTATATACTTACTACGAGGCTCCAAAGAACTTTTCCAGAGCTCTTGAGTTGTTTGAAAAGGTTTTACAAACGAACAAGTCCAACAAGAGAGCAAGAATTGGAAAAGGGTTGATTTTGATGGAAAAAGGAGACTTGGAAACTGCTCATCAATTACTAAAGGACTCGTTTGACGAGTTTCCTGAAGATCCAGATGTGTTGATGGAGCTTGGTTGGTGTAAAATCCAATTGAAGGAGTACCAAAATGGTGATGCATTGTTAACCAAAGCTCTAACAAAACTTAAAGGCTTGGATATCCAAAGTTTTGAATTAAGAGCAAAAACATACTGGAGGTTGGCAAAGAGTAATATGGATAGGGAAGAGCCTGAAATAACCCAAGCTTACGACTATTTAATTTTGTCTTTGCAAGAATCGAAGACCCATGCTCCTTCTTACACATTATTGGGCTTAATCTACTTAAACGAACATAAAGATAGCACAAGAGCCCAAAAATGCTTCTACAATGCTTTTGAACTTGATGTTGCAGAAGTAACTTCAGCTCGATACTTGGTAGAAGATTTGACTGCCAAAAACGAGTGGGAGGTGGCTGAAATCTTATGTGAGAAGGTCGTTGAAACCGAAAGCTCCCGCCGTGCTTTGCAGAAACAAGAAGATATGGCCTGGCCTTATAGGGTACTAGGATGCTCTTGCTTGAACAAACAAGATGATGCCAAATCTGTAGAATGGTTCCAGACAGCATTGAGAATGGCGTCTATGGATTTTGAATGCTGGATGGGGTTGGGTGAAGCTTATTACAACTGTGGTAGATTGGATGCAGCTCAAAAGGTATTCGAAAGGGCATTATCTTTGAAGGACTCCTGGATGGTAAAGTACATGTTAGGAAAAGTGTTGTGTGACACCAAAGAATTCGTAGATGGAATTAGAGTGTTAAATGAAGCATTGGAACAAAGGCCTAACGAGGAATGTATTTTGAATGGATTATTCCATGCTAAGTACGAATTAACCAAGAGCTTGCTCGATAGTGGTTATTTTGGTAAGGTCATAGAAACCAATTCTGAAAACATCAAAGTAATCAAGCGTACTTCCCAAATTAATGTGGAATCCCCATCGTTGTGGTTAATTTTGAACAAATGTTTGAAGATTTATCTTAAAGTTCAAAGTAACTTGGAAAGCTTCCCGATAGACGATTTGAAGGAAATATTCGGAGTTGTGCAAGGGATATCCCAAACAAACGATGTGTTTTTGAATGAGTTGCAAGATGGAGATTTAACACTTGATGTTGCCCTTGATTACTTTAAGCAACAAAAGTATGTCGAGGCCATAGTAACTTTTGTGATTTTGACTAGTAAAGTCACTATCAGCTTATTCCCAAATCATAGTAGATACTTGAGATCGATCAATTACTATAATTTGGGAATAGCATATCACCATGGCTACGGTTATTGTGCAAACCGTTTGTGGAGAGATTCAGCTATAAAATGCATTAAACGTGCTATTCAATTGGAAGATAAGAACCCAGCATTCTGGGTAGCATTGGGGAATGCATATTCTTCAAGCAATGCCAAAATCTCCCAGCATTGTTACATCAGAGCCATGGCGTTCGAATCCAAGGATGGTGATATTTGGAACAATTTAGCAGCACTCTACTTGAAGTATGGTGACGTTGAGTTAGCATCCCAAGCGTATCTTAGATCGCAGTCCGTTGTTCCAGAACAATCTAAGGCATGGTTGGGACATGCACTTGCAGCCAAATTAGCAGGGGAGTCTGTAAGGTCAGCAAACTTGTTTAACCACGCATATATTTTATCAAATGGAAGGTCACCATTGGCGCAGTTGTTGTATGCATTGAGTATTGTTAACAAGAGAATCACAGATGTAGACACCAGCAGTAACCCAAGAGACATTGAAACTGCACAGGAATTCAGTATTGCTAACTTTGCTATTCTTAATTACTTGAAGTTCTATCCAAATGACTTGCTTGGATTGAAGGTTGCACTTATAATCAGTGAAAGGTGCAAGAACTTTCAAAGCAGTAAACAAATAGGTGAGAGGTTACTAGCTAATTTGGAACAGAAATATGAGGAAAGTGAAGACGAGAAGGTATTGAATGAATTCATCGAAATCAAATGTCAGATGTCTAGAATCTACTTGGCTATTTCGGATTATGACAGGTCCATCGAAGAAAGCGAGGTTGTTTTGTCGATGTGTGATGATGAGACCAATGTTAACTATCAAAAGTACTTATTATCAGCCAGAGTGTCGATTGGATTGGCATACTTTTTCCAGGATAACTTGGACAAGTCTCTAGAACAGTTGAAGGTTATTTTGAACAACTACAACAAATCAAAAACCTTGATTGCATTAACGGCACAGATATTGAATGGTTTCAACTCCCCTGATACCAAACAAGCAGCGTTGGATCAATTGTTCACCTTTATCGAGGAAAACGGTTCGTCATTGCCAATTGTTTTGACGCTAGGAGCGATTTCGTTGAAAGATGAATTGGAAGACTACTTACCTGCAATTAAAGAAGAATTGATAAACTTACCATTGGAGGAGGTTATCAATGACTCTTTCAAGTTGATTCCAAAGTTACTTGAAGATATCAACACGAAACTCGATGCAAAAACTGACAACTCAAATATCTGGCAGAAGAATGCCATTTTATTTCCAAACGATTACAATATTTGGAAGAATATTAATTCCAAAATGGCACTCAAGGTGGCTCATTTGCATGATAGTAAGTTGACATCGAGTGATATGTCGGGGGCATATGTTACCAATGGAGGAAGGAGGTGTACTCAGAGAGGAGTAGTATTGTCACCACAGAGTCATTGGAAGGTTTTTAGTTGATTGTCACCACAGTTTGGAAGGTTTAGTTGATTATTACCACAGTTTGGACGGTTTTTAGTTAACCACAGAGTTTTGACACGAGTCATTGGTTTTAGTAGCTGAAGCAAGTAATGGAGTTTCACCGTTAAGTTGTACGGTGGATTTATCCAGGTTTATATTGAATTTGACCAGCTTTTACATTTGACCATTTACAGTCATTTGACCAGCTTTTACATTTGACCTGAGCCTTTACAGTCATTTGAGCTGTTACAATCCTGTTTCCGCCTATACTTCGAACCGTTCCTATTAATACTTGTGATAGGTGTTGAAATGATACATTTTAATACTTATTTGAAAGTGCTATGCTTGTGGTGAGCTGATAACTACTAATGCCTGATAGCCTTTAATAAACCTGATAAGGCCTTAATAAACCTGATAAGGCCTTAATAAACCTGATAAGGCCTTAATAAATATAATACATTCCCCTGTTTATCTCATTTTTTCTTCTTTTATCAACGATAGTGTATACCAGTTGATCTATAATGCTACCACTAGCTCCCACATGCTCCCACGCTCTACCCACGCTCTACCCACGCTCTACCCACTCAAACTTTTCAAACTCTCACTCTCAAAATACAATCCACAATCGCATTCTCAATCGCGAAAGATAAGACATCAGTCACAAGGATTAGGTGACTGGATCTATTGCATAGACTGTCAGGCATATTCATCAGCAGTCAATTGCACAACCGTGAGTGGATCGTAACATCACACCAGAACTTAATGGTTTCTCCCGCTATCAAAGATCTAGATAAACATTTAGATCCCTATGTCAGGAAACAAACCGCCAAACTTACCCAGGTGGTGCAGAACTTCTTTATCAAACTAGTGACGATAATAATCACGGCCCGAAGCGAGGAATACCAGGTATACGACAGTCTGAGGATCAATAAATGGTTCAATCTCCTAATGCCTAGCATCAATGTCAAAGACGACTTGAGAATATGGAAATCGTGTAATGATCTCAGCAACATATCTCCCATGATCATTGAAACAACTATAGACTTGAGGCACTTGAACGCAAACAGCTCGCTAGTTTTACGTGATGACAACAATCAGCCCTGGACAATTATCAAAAACGGCGGTCCCTCCAACAAAAAGAACGAAATAGTGATTGAAAGATGGCTTGTAGAGTTTGATCACAACGACGTGAGCGGTTCCATCATAGATGAGTTGCCTTTGATATATAAGCAGGCCATTATACTATTCCGCAGTGTTTATGGAATCACCCGCTTGATGCCTGCCTATAAGTTGAAGCAGAGCATCAACAAACACAGTGACTACCACATCAAGTTGACAAACAAGTTTATTGATGGCAAGCAGCCAATCAGCTCGAAAGGAAGAATAGGATTATCCAAGGCAATGATCCCACACCAATTGGTTTTAGAATCGCATTTGGTTCAGAGACTGTTCAAGCCGATTCAGACGACGTTGGGAAGCTTGATGGTGTCTGTGGTTTATAGAAGACATCATAACTTTGAGGTTCATGATAGTGAGCAGAGCTTATCGAATGCTTTTAGAATGACTGATGATATGGAGCCGGTGGGAACAGACTTGGAGCCACACTTGAAACCTGGTTTAGACCATGAACCTGGCTTTAACACCGAAACAAACCCTGAAAGTGGCGAAACCACCTCAAGCAATTACCTAAAGACAAATACTGAAAAGGACAAGCGTTATGATGCAAAACCAGACGACAAAAGAGAAGCATCGAAAGATCCTGAGTCTGAATATGAAAACAGTAGAGAAAGCATGTCAGTTTCACCCGGAAAGAAAGAACCCAAGAGACCCAGTATTCAGCCGTTCAAGGTTGGTTCCATTGGAAACTCTCCGCCTCCTAATCAGTCTTTTGGAGCGTCTTCCTTGGAAAGAAAAATTAGTATCACCAGTAACCGATCTGCCTCCAATGCCTCGTTGGTTGCCATGTTACGAAATCCCAGAGGCAGCGTGTCTTCTGCCACCGGTGGCAGTATTACAGGTACAAGTGCAGGTACGGGAGGGGCAATTCCAATTACATCTGCTACCAGTAATAGTTCTAACATCCATGCTAGTATTCCCAGATCCATTTCATCATCCCATGGATTTCCACTTCAGCACGATCTTGAAAATGATGGAGTCAGTGGAACACCCCGGTTTTCGTCTTCGTTTGGCTCCAGAGCTAGCAGAAGATTCTCAAATGCCAGTAATCGTCAAACCATGTTGCAGAATGAATCTATGCTTGGAACTAGTGCTGGCCTGCAAAGCTCGATAAATCCATTGAGTGGGTTATACATTGACGACGATATCAGTGATTTTGTTAGAATGATAGACAGCAAAGCCGACTTGAGGTTCTTGGGAGGATCTAGTTCAGGATCACACAACCCCGGAATCTCCAGTGCAAATGACAGTAAAGAAATCTTGAGCAAATTCCAGTTATTGAGATCACAACATCAACAATTGAGTGATAGTGTGAACCAAAGTTTGATCCTTCATGCTCCATACCAACCTGGAACTTCCAACAATGGAAGCCCGAGTCCCCAACTGCGCAGTAGCCAACTAGAACCAGGATCGCATGCGTCCCAGTTGAACTCACAATTGAGCTCACACTCCAATGTGAGCACACGGTCTAGAAAGTCTTCGTCACATTATTCACCAGCGCCAATGAACTATTCACCTACAGCCTATCCAGCACCAATGAGCAATATGCCATCGATAAATAGTAGACTTGAAGCACCTCAAGATGTGAAGGGTCTCAGCACCACGCCATCTACATATAAACGTAAAAGCATTCAGTATGAGAACGTATTTGATGATGAAGACGGAGAAGATTACTATCTTCAACATACGGACAAGAAGAAGGATGGTGAGGAGGATGACGACTTGTTGTTCACTATGAGTGACATGAACTTGACTAAGCATTGATATACATGAACAGGTTAGGTTTTTTCTATAAGTTGTTCTGTAAGCTCTGAACTCTTTTGGTCTCGGGGTTCTGAACTCACAAATTCACTTATTGGCTTCTGAACTCACAAATCCACTTATTGGCTTCTGAACTCACAAATTTTCACTTATTGCAGTGGGCTTCTGAACGGGATGAGTGTAAGAGATTCCTACTCGTAACTGTAACTGATAAAGAGAGGTTGTGTTTTAATACTTTTAATGAATACGAAGTTGAAGTGATTTATCGATGGATATTGTAGATGAACTCTCAATGAAGATACTGGATGTGGTGAAAATCAAGGGAATGTGGGAAAATCAAGGGAATGTGGGAAAATCAAGGGAATGTGGGAAAATCAAGGGAATGTGGGAAAATCAAGGGAATGTGGGAAAATCAAGGGAATGTGGGAAAATCAAGGGAATGTGATCTTATACTATTCGATTTAATTGATAGCTTACATTTTACAATCTTAGAAGCAGTTTCTTTCTGCGTTCTAATAGTAAGTCATGATTTATCAGTGATGGTACTCTCAAACTGGTACCAGCAATCCATAACTAGCACTCATAGAAATAACTAACATAGAAAGCCATAACTAACACTTATAAACTTCATAACATCCACTACACACATCTTCATTCTTCTCTTCTTAAAAACAGTTGTGCCAGCTCCAAAAATCTTTAAAGCCTGCATAAATCTTCAGAAATCTTAAAAACCTTCAAAAGCCTTCAAAAGTCTTCATAAATCTTGAAAAGCTTCTAAAATCTTCTGAAAACTTCAAAAATCTTCTAAAATCTTCTAAAATCTTCTAAAATCTTAAAAAGTCTTAAAAAGTCTTCAGAAATCTTAAAAATCTTCTAAAATCTTCTGAAAACTTCATAAACCTTCAAAAGTCTTCAGAAATCTTAAAAATCTTCTAAAATCTTCTGAAAACTTCAAAAATCTTCTAAAATCTTAAAAATCTTTAAAATCTTAAAAACCTTCAAAAGTCTTCAAAAGTCTTCATAAATCTTGAAAAGCTTCTAAAATCTTCTGAAAACTTCAAAAATCTTCTAAAATCTTCATAAATCTTAAAAATCTTCAAAGTCTTCATAAATCTTAAAAATCTTCTAAAATCTTCTGAAAACTTCAAAAATCTTAAAAACCTTCAGAAATCTTAAAAACCTTCAAAATCTTCTAAAATCTTAAAAATCTTCTAAAACCTTCAAAATCTTCTGAAAACTTCAAAAATCTTAAAAACCTTCAAAAGTCTTAAAAACCTTCAAAAATCTTCAGAAAACTTCAAAACCTTTAAAAGTCTTAAAAATCTTAAAAACCTTCAAAATCTCCAGAAATCTCCACAAATCATTTTCTCAAAAAATCCCGGGAATGACAACCAGAATACTACCGGCCGTCGCTAGACTCTCGGCAAAAGGTACCAGGACGTTCTCGGTGACAGCCTGCAACCTAATAAGCCCAATTGAACTATACAACCAGCGAATTGAGCTGGGTCGTTTGAGAGATGACCCTTACCAGCGTGAAATCATCACCAACTTATCGTCACTTCATGAAAAACTCAACAATTACGCTCCACCGGATATAGAACCACCCAGGGTAGAAGACTTGAAGCCAAAGACCGGTCTCAGCAAGTTTCTCCGTTTCGGCGGAAACTCCATAAAGGAACCCAATATAGATGAGCTTCTCAACAACGATAACCCGGTTAAAGGAATTTATCTCTATGGAGACGTGGGCTGTGGGAAAACCATGTTGATGGACCTCTTCTATGAGACGATTCCAAACAACTTGACCAAGAAAAGAATGCATTTCCACCAGTTTATGCAACATTTGCACAAGCGCAGCCATCAGCTCAAAATTGAATACAATCACAATGATTTGGACACCATTCCCATTTTGGCCAGTGAAATCAGTAAAGAACTGACGATTCTATGTTTCGACGAGTTCCAGGTCACGGATGTGGCCGATGCTATGTTGCTCAGACGACTCATGATGATTTTGCTCAGCCCTGAATATGGGGTGGTTCTTTTTGCAACCTCCAATAGAGCTCCCGACGACTTGTACTTGAATGGGATCCAAAGAAAGTCGTTTATTCCATGCATAAAGTTGATCAAGAAGCAGACCCGGGTGATTTATCTAAATAGTCCTACCGACTACAGAAAGATCCCCCGGCCAATTTCCTCTGTTTACAAGTATCCTAAACCGGGGGTGAAGTATGGCTCTAAGCTGTTTAAGGACGTGAGATCAAAGCACGTCAATGAATGGTATGATTATTTCAACAAAGAAAACGATAACAAACAGTGTGCTGTGGATTTTGTGCTCGAAGTCTGGGGTAGAAAATTGGTTGTTCCCAAAAGCTCGTATCCATACGTGGCCCAGTTCACATTCAAAGAGCTCTGTGAAAACCCATTGGCTGCAGGGGACTATTTGACGCTTGCTACGTCGTTTCAGTCGTTCGTAATCACAGATATTCCATACTTGAGCGTGAATGCCAGAAACGAAGTCCGTAGATTCATCACCTTTTTGGATGCAGTTTACGATAACCACGATAGAATCGCCGTTACTGCAGCTTGCAACTTTAATGATTTGTTTGTGGAGCCAGAGGACTTGAAGCACGGCAACTACCAGCTTTATAAGCAAACATCTGATGTCCAGGACCATGCAAAGAAAGAAGAGCAAATCAACAAGATTTTCGAACAAGACGAGTTGGTCACTAAGCATGGTTTTGATAAGAAGATTGCAAAGAAAGCATCGATGTTTGCTAACGATGAGGAAAGGTTTGCATTTGCCAGGGCATTGCTGAGATTGAGCCAGATGAGCACCACTGATTGGATCGAGAATGTACGGCCGTTGGAGGTGGAGTCGGAGAAGTTTTGAACAACTGACATTCAATGTACAATGTTTTGGTTCGTGGTTATCTTCCAGCTACAACAGTCAGGCTGTTGTGTGTGTCTTCTTTTGAGATCTGGTATATTTATTGTTACTGCATTTCCTTTGGATAGTTTGCTTCAGAATCTACAATCTACAATGTCGTCATTAACAGTTGTGTCCCGCAGCACAAATTTCCACACTTTTGTTACTATTAAACACTTCGGTTACTATTAGCACCTCAGTTATGACACAACTCGATTGTATCTACACATCCAAATCGTATACATTAGACATTAGACATGTACACTATCTTATAATCTCTTCCGACATTTGATGTCGCGACATGTTCCCGACATTTATTAATCCGATATTCTCGCGACATTCCACGCGACACAGAAAATTTGCGAAGGAGCAAAAACAAACAACTATTTATAGCCGATACTTGCTGGCACCACTTCCTACACAAGCAGTTCTACCTACACAATCACACTCCGTACGCGTGCATTTGTACCAAACGCTTGACTCCACCCTAAGAATCTTGGATTCTAGTACTTAGGTACTGTCGCTCGCTATGAACTCCCAAGACAACTACTACGATGTTTCCATCAAAGGCAAAAGGAAGCCATCTACCGCTAGTTTGAATACCAGTCCACATTTACGTACAACAGCGTCCTTTACGTCCAATCCCGGCTTGAACAGGGTTTCCTCCAGTTCTAAACTTAATACCATGGAAATTAAAAGACCCAGCGATTACTACATTCAAAAGTTGAGCAGCAGCTCTTTGAATGTGTCGAAACACCGTCCCATTTCGGGAGATTCCATTCTTTCTTTGAACTCGTCTAATTACAGTGACGATGCCAACTCTTTGAACTCAGAACTTCTTAATTCCAGACTCAGTTCCATGACGTCTAATTCGATAGTTTGCCCTGAGCAAAAGTTGGCCTTGAACAAGCTTGATGATTCTATCAATAGTTTGACTACGCTTGCTGCTGATATAACCGATCTTCCTGAAGATGTTCACGAGGTAGACGATGATAACTATAGTTTCCAGGAAAACGACGAAAATGACATGAATAGACAAGTGACTATCAAAAGAGGTGACAGAATGCCCTCCAGCAAAAGCACCTCCAGTTTATCAAGTATTGCACCTGCTTCTAAACAAAATGTTAAATCTGTAAGCACCACTACGTTGTCGAGGACTAAAACCAAGTACTTGTCCCAACAAGAGATCAAGGAAAGACAGCAGCTTAGAAAGAAAGCTTATGACGACAGTTACAATGAAGATGAAATATTGCCAAACGATATTGATTTGGTGTTCAACGTCCCTATAATCAGAAACCAAAGTGAATTATATCTCAAGAAGAACTTGAGAACCGACTTTGATGATAAGTACAAGCCGTTCCCATTACCGGGCAAATTGAGAAGTAACTCTTCTCCTAACATCAAACTTAATACCAGCTTTAATTCATCTACGAATTCCATTGAAAGTTCTTACGGTCTCTTCATCAGTGAAGAGGAAGAAATTGACAACGAACATGTGCTTGAGAGTGTCAACAATAGTATTACAAGTTTCCAAGGAGGAATAATAGAGGAGGAAGCGAATGTCTCCAATGAATCTATCGACGATGATTCTCAGATTGTGTCTAATATTTCCAACTATTACAGTGAAAGGTCAAAGTCTTACAACAAATTAATCAAATTGAATAGACATGACAACTTGATGTACAAGTTGCCAACGTATGTCAAATCTCAACTGTCAATTGATGATTTAAATTTGATGAGCTTGGAAAAGTTAAGCGTCATTGATCAAACTCGACCAATTAACCTTCCACCAAAGAACTCAAGTGACATTATGAAGCATAATAAAGAATTGAAGAGGATCATGACTGACTTGGAATCTTTAGAGGTAAACAACGGTGCTGACGACGATTATAGAATGTACTGGGTGAAATACTTCACTGAAATTGACAAGTTAGACAGCAGTTCTGACGAAGAGCATGCAGTGAACCAGGAATTGCAATTAAATTATAGAAAGGTATTGAGCCACAAATCCTTGATTAGAAAGTTGAACTGGGATTCAAACTGTCCCACAAATGAAAGGTTTAACTATTTTGTAACTATATTAACCGATAATAACTTGAACGAATTAACGAGTATAACTGATACGTTTAATAAGTTGATGTTGCTTTATGAAGCATTGAGTGATTCCATTAAAGTCAGCAGAAACTTGGAATTCAATTGTGTATTTAAGAGCTTGAGTTCCAAACCTTTGTTTAGCTCCCTTAATTTCACACACCATGAATCTGACTTTAAAACTTTAATGTTTTTGAAGTCTTTGGACAACAATTTGCATAAACATGAGGAAATATTTTTGATACCCGTGGTTTTAGTGTTGTTCACTGAAAACACTTTATTGGAGAAGTACCAATTGTTAACCTTGTTGAATAAAATTTTCTGCAAAGAATTGATTATCCTGGTGAACAACAATTTTGAGAATTGGTCAACAAAGTTGCCAAAGAAGATCAGACCAATCTTGGATCACTTCAACTTGAAGGAATTTAGTGGCTTGGGCTTCATCAGATTCCTTGAAATTTTGATGCAGTTAAATGATAAATTGCCATTGAGTTTGCTGGCATCAAACCCCTCCACTCCAATATTAAGGCCTTCTATAAGGTCTTGTAATGGTGAGTTGATATTCAAATTTCTACAGAACTTAGTGATATATAGTGCTTCAAAGGAAACAAAGTTGAAAAACCATTTGAGAATTGTTCAAAGTTTCTTGGTTGTTTTGGTCAAGTATTACCATATTAACTGGTTGGACTTTAATGACTTAATCAAGTCTAATAAGTCAATAAAGTTGAATTTCAATCTTGACAACCAAATTAATTTAAATAACTTTGTCGACAAATGGAAAGTTGTTTTCGAAAAGGTATAGGTTTTGGGAAATAAGAATATATGATATCAGTGAATGTGGATTGGATTTATGGAATATCGGGTAATGATAGTGGTTTGGATATATAATATCAGTATGTGATGTGGTATGTACAAAGAATCACATATCTATGTCTATTTCGTCAGGATTAGAATTGTCTATCTGTTTGACAAACCCTTTGACTTCTGGTTTGTAGTCTCTTTTCATTCTTAGCATTTCCTTGAATCCTGCTTCATCTCCATGACTCACTTCAAAGTCTTCCCAGTCCTTGAAGTTATGGTTGATAGAAGAATGCAAGAATTTGAAGATAGATCTTGCTCTTGCAACTTGATTGTCTTCGACCTCAAACTGTATCAAGTATTTGCACAACTTAATAAAGTCCAGGTTCACCCATTGCAAGTTAAGCCAACCCTCATAGTTCGATCTGATTGTTGCTTTGTCAATAGTAGCGAACCTTTTGAGGAGAACTTCTATCATCTTTAAACATGGTTGGATGTTTATGTAGTCATTGAGTAGATTAAACGACTTCAATATCAAGGAGTTGTTAAATTCGAATTCTGAATACAATATCAAAATAGATCTGAATTTATCATTCTTGCTGACTTTGATATTTTCAGCCCCCAAAGCCAAAGTTTCGTCAAAAAGGTCTCTCACCCTTTCTATATCCTTGGTGTATTTGACTAATTTGATCAAGTAAATATTAAGAATCTCTAGTTTGATTTGTGCATCGTTAAACTCTCTTAAACCCACCTCGAATATCTTGAACATTTCATCCAAGTTTTCAGCTTCCAAAAAGTTTCCGAAGTTAATAATCATCTGTGGTGTGGCAGTCTTCAATTCAATCACCTTGTAATAACTGGCCAAGATCTTTTGGATATCATCAACATTTATCTCAATTAGTTCGAAGTAGTAGTCCCATAACTCAACATTTTGGCTGAAAAGGTTAGTTCTGTCAAACAAGACACTTTCAAGCACTTCGATGGCTTTATTTATATCTTTTGCTTCATAACCTTTGCTCCATGCTTTGAATAACTTGAGTGTTTCATTTGGGTTCTTGAATTTTGACTTTAGAGATTTTGCATAGATCAAGTCGTAAGTCCTGTAATCCCCCCTGTCACCATAAATGTTGGCGTACTTGATCCAAATATCTGATAATTCATAACTCAAATCGGAATGCACTTTTAACGGGTTGATTGTGGTAATAGCTTCAACAATAGTTTTCAATAACATGGATAATTCGTTGGAAAAGAGCTCAAACCTCTTGAACCACACATCCAAATTGTTTTGGTTTTGCTTCAAGTGGATATTACTGATCATTATATCTCTGGAATTGAGTAGTTCCTCGTACTTGTTGATATCGTAATCAGTACTGTCTTCGTTGGGTTCTAAGAAGTCCAAATACGATTCGTAAATCTGAGTAAAGTCCTGGAGCGTTTTGCTGTGCTCCATTGCTTTGTTGTAGTAGTACAGTTTTAAATTGTAATCATTGGTTTTGGAAATTAGTTGCAAATATCCCTTGCTATAGTGTTCTGAAAACCTATTAATATAATTGATGCAGTATTCGTTGTCGCCAAGATCTAATAAGTAATCCCATTCTTCAAAGGACCGGGATTTACTGAAGAAAACTGAAAAATCGTTTGTCCACTCAACATATTTGTGTAAATGTTCCATGGTGTACTCTCCAAAACTTAAAAACCTCTTCATGATAGTACCAGCCAAATGTGCATTTGTTTTAGAAATGTTTTCCACAAACGACAAGTATATGTGCCATATTTTGGAGTGGTGCTTCAAATCCACTGTTCTCAAACATTCAACGTAGGTGTTCAATACATCAGTTTGGCCAATGGTGCTATTATTCAAGAAACTGAGGTACTCATACCAAATATTAACGTCTTCTTCGTTTCTGATCAAGTATCTTTCGTAGATATCGTTAATAATGGTATCTTCACCATGGGTCTTCACTAATGCGATGTATATCGACCACATTTGGGCATCATTTACAAACCTGAGAGCACGCTCCAAAATAAATACTTTTTGAGGCAACTCGGTGGCTGTGTTGTAGTATTCAAGCCATATCGATACATCTGCTGGCAGTTTCTGAAGCTTATATTCATACACCAAGTCTTTTGATGTGATCAAAGATTCCAACTCCATATATTTTTTGTGCGCAATGAGCATCGAATTCAAATACAAGTTTGAAGTACAAATGTTTTTGAGTAGGGAGAATGCTGGTGACATCTATGAGTTGGATGTTATAGTAGAAAAGAGTTGTTATGTTGATTACGTAAGCAACAAAAATATTACGTAAGCAATAAATATTACGTAAGCAGAGGACTACAACCCGGTAGCTACTCCATGTTCAAGAACTTCTTGAAACTTGTTCAAAGCTTTCCAAACTGCTCCAAAACGGTCTTGAAACTTGCTCAAACCCTTCAAAACACTTCCTCAAAATTGCTGTTTCAGGTGTATTTTTTAGTCCGAACAATTATCAGTGAAATTTCCTTATTCGTAAACAAAATTTTCAGGCACAACAAAGTAGCAATGGAAGTCCACAGAGGTGCACAGCTCTTTGAGGGTAACGAAAGAGACTACAACCATGCTTCAGACAGCAACTACAAACAGCTCAGAGCTAAAGCAGATGAGTTGTACAAGAAAAGAAACCACCTTTCCCAAGAGTCTCAAAATGCTTTCAAGCTGGGAGATGGCCAGAGGGCTAAGCAGTTGAGCGAAGAAAGTAAAAGGGTCATGGCTGAAGCAGATAACTATAACAGACAGGCAGCAGCATATGTTTTCAGAGAAAACAACACTGACTCGGCCGAGGACGAAATTGACTTGCATGGGTTGTATGTGAAAGAGGCTGAATACTTTCTCCAGGTCAGAATTGTTCAGTTTGTGAAAACTAACCAAAGCCATTTGAATGTTATTGTTGGTAAAGGATTACACTCTAAAAATGGTATTGCTAAGATTAAGCCCGCTATTGACGACATGTGTGACGAAAGTGGATTGAGACACAGAATTGACCCTGACAATTCTGGAGTGTTGCAAATTGATTTATCCAACACTTCAGTGAACCAGCTTCCACAAGCATGGGTTAACTTGCCAACTACTGGGCTTCCAACTGCGGAACCACAGCAAAACCACCATGCTCCACAATATCAAAACAACCAGAACAACCATCAAAACAACCAGAACAACTTCAAGACTGGAAACAAAATTGTGGATCTTTTTGTTGGTTTGCTTTGTATGTGTTTAGACAATAAGAATCGTTAGAATGTAATATATGCTAGAGTATTTTCTTGTAGACTAGCCTTGAGTACCATTGAGTAGAGTCTCTTTTACTGTATTCTAAAGAATAGTGTGTTTAGGGAGATTCAGACAAGTTAAAATGAATCTCTTACTACATCTATTCACTGATCCCAATTGTATATAATCTGGGATTAAAAATGCTAGTATTGAGTTCTTCTAAAACATTGAATAGGTTAGTATGGTCGGTACTAGTGCCTCGTATAAACCTGTTCGTTGAATTAAGTTTAGAAAAGAGTTACAGATCCACTATAGATGCATGAAAAGCAATACAGTATGCTACTGTGAATAAGTTCTAGAGCGTAACAAGCTCTAAAGCCAGTAATAAGTTACCACAATTAGTTCTAAAGAAGCTCTAAACCAGTAATTACTTCTAAAGAAGCTCTAAACCAGTAATTAGTTCTAAAGGAGCTCTAAACAGTTCTAAAGAAGCTCTAAACCACAATTAGTTCTAAAACTAGCACAATTGGTTTACTGGTCTGAATACAAATCTGAATTTAGGCTAAATCTTCTACAAGCCTCATCACACACGCCCAACGAAATCAACCTAAAGCAACATTTCTCAATCATTAACACTATTTACATCATCAACTGAACTCATGATAAATCATCTTCCATCCACTCTCATCTTCCATCCACTCTCCGTACCTCCACTCAACACCTCCACTCAACACCTCCACTCAACACCTCCACTCATTACAATTTCTCGCACAAAATCGATAACGAAAAAATTGTCGAATTAACGGTAATCTCCTTCAGGGTCAAAAAAACCAACCACACTGATTGTGCACCCACCAAGTAATAACATCAGATAATGAGTGGAGCCGGAAACAGGGAACAGGTGTTTCCCACACGTATGACATTGACCACAATGAAAGTCAAATTAAAGGGTGCTCAGCAAGGACACTCATTATTGAAGAGAAAGTCAGAAGCCTTGACCAAAAGATTCAGAGAAATCACCAGAAAGATCGATGACTCCAAGAGAAAGATGGGAAGAGTCATGCAGACTGCAGCGTTTTCCTTGGCCGAAGTCCAGTATGCCGTTGGAGGAAGCATTTCCTATCAGATTCAGGAGAGCGTTCAGAACGCCAGGTTCAAAATCAAAGCCAAACAAGAAAATGTCAGTGGTGTATTCTTGCCAACCTTTGATGCTGCTATCAACGAAGACATCAATGATTTCAAATTGACTGGGTTGGGTAAAGGTGGTCAGCAAGTCCAGAAGGCCAAGATGGTGTACACTAGGGCAGTCGAAACCTTGGTGGAATTGGCATCATTGCAAACGGCATTTATCATTTTGGACGAGGTTATTAAGGTCACTAATAGAAGAGTCAATGCAATTGAGCATGTTATTATTCCAAGAACCGAAAACACCATTTCCTACATCAACTCTGAGTTGGATGAATTGGACAGAGAAGAGTTTTACAGGTTGAAAAAGGTTCAAGAGAAGAAACAGATCAATGCCGAGGCGGAGGAGGCCGAAGAAGCTGCACACAAGGCTGCACAGAAGGCTGCTGAGGATGCAGCCGAGCCTCAGGTGGAAGTCAAGCATGAGTTGGAAGAGTCTGAAATAGTCAAGGAAGTTGAAAAGTTGGATATGGAGGAAGAGTCTGACATTTTGCAGGAAAAGGAGGAAGATGTTATTTTTTAGATAATGTATTGTTTTAAGATGGTAGCTGTAAATAGAGTAGAAGTGGGCAGGCTGATAAGAATTTGAGATTATGTAATCGGACTCTTTTCCTACACTCTAATCCTAACCTGTTTCCTACACTCTAATCCTAACCCTTGTTCCATAGTACCGCTGCCACGTGATGTGTGGAGACAACACAAATTCTCGGATAAACCATAACTCAACTTTCGGAACTTTCTTTTGGAACCACTTACGAATGAAGCAACTCTCGGAATTAGTTTCTTTTGGTGGGGCACAAGGGTATTTAAAATGCTGCAAACACCTGCAAACAGCACTTCAACAAGAAACATGACTATCGAAGACGGTCCTCAATCTGTTATTAACACTGCTGTTGGTACTGTTCCAGTAGCTTTTCCTACCGTCAACAATAACATCTTGGAGTTGTTTATGTTGACAGGCAAATGTGCCATCGTCACCGGTGGATCCAGAGGTATTGGATTTACCATAGGCGAATCCTACTTGCAAGCAGGGTTGTCCAAGTTGGCTATTGTGGATTATTCCAAAGATGAAGAAAACCTTGCTCTGATGCAAAAGACGTTCCCAAAGGCAGTGATTGAATTTTACCAGTGTGATGTGAGGAACGCAGGCCAGGTCAAGGAGGTTATTGACACTATCACAAGTAAGTTTGAGGTGGTAGACATCTTTGTGGCTAATGCAGGTATCCCATGGACTTCTGGTGCAGTAGTTGAAGCTGATGACGAGGATGATAAGGAATGGCACAATGTTTTTGATGTTGACGTCAATGGGGTTTACTATTGTGCCAAAAACATTGGTAAAGTATTCAAGAAACAGGGTAAAGGAAGTTTGATCTTTACAGCTTCTATGTCTGCACACATTGTAAATGTGCCCAACTACCAGGCTCCGTACAACGCCGCAAAAGCGGCAATCTTGCATTTGGCCAGATCATTATCAGTGGAGTGGATCAATTTTGCCAGGGTAAATAGTGTTTCTCCTGGTTACACCAACACTGAAATCTCTGGGTTTGTTCCTACTGACATCAGAACCCACTGGTGCAAGTTGACTCCTATGGGAAGAGAGGGGGTTCCTAAGGAATTGGCTGGAGCCTATTTATACTTGGCGTCTGATGCTGCCTCATTCACCACTGGTGCAGACATCAGATGCGATGGTGGTTATACTGTTGTTTAGTTATAGAATGCATAGGTGAGTTTGTATTAGTACTTTTATTGTAGTTTTATTCCCAACCATTGTACTACGGGGCTGCAAAAGTGTACAATAATCGTGGTATGGTTACTGAAGCACAAACAATCCAATAATCATGGTATGGTTACTAAAGCACAAACAATCCAATAATCATGGTATGGTTACTAAAGCACAAACAATCCAATAATCATGGTATGGTTACTAAAGCACAAACAATCCAATAATCATGGTATGGTTACTAAAGCACAAACAATCCAATAATCATGGTATGGTGATTAAAAAAGTGCAACAAGTATTTTCTAAATTGTTCTGTTTTTCTAAATTGTTCTGTTTTTCTAAATTGTTCTGTTTTTCTAAATTGTTCTGTTTTTCTAAATTGTTCTGTAAATGGGCAAATTCAGCAGCTCATATACCACAAAATTCATTAGTGTTTTGTGAGAATCACATAGATACCTGGCTCACTAACAATATGAACAATATACTGGGGTTTTATTAGCAAGTCAAGTGAAAGGTGTTGTTTACACTAAGAAACCTACATTGAATAATACATATTAGAAAACTACAGCACGCAATAACCAAATTAACCAAATTAGATGTTAACCAAATTAGATGTTAACCAAATTAGATGTTAACCAAATTAGATGTTAACCAAATTAGATGTTAACCAAATTAGATGTTAACCAAATTAGATGTTAACCAAATTATATAAACCCATGGATGTTAACCAAATTATATAAACCCATGGATGTTAACCAAATTCATATGTTGGATATTAACTATATCTTCAATCACATAGACACTTCCAATAACCACTGTATAACTGCACTCTTATCATATATTTCACCTACAATAGACCTTGCTACCATGTTTCCAACAGCACACCCTTAATATAATTAGTTCATGTTTCCATATGAAAAATTGATTTCACAAACATCTGGTACCATCTCCATACCCCGGAGAGTCGTGCCCAACCAAAACAACATCCAATAGAAATATCTCAATTAGAAATGAGAAAAATCAAATTATCTATCACTCAACATGTTCAGTTTGCGTAGAATGAAAGGGTCAATCGCCAGATCTTTCTGCAACTCTGCTGTCGCAAGACAAACCATCGGTTCCATCAAGGGCCAGGACTTCAACGCCGCCAAGTATATGAACCAGAAATACCATATTGTGGACCACGAATATGACTGTGTGGTTGTTGGTGCCGGAGGTGCTGGTTTGAGAGCTGCCTTTGGTTTGGCCGAGGCTGGCTACAAAACCGCCTGTATTTCCAAGTTGTTTCCTACCAGATCTCACACTGTCGCTGCTCAGGGTGGTATCAACGCCGCCTTGGGAAACATGCACAAGGATGACTGGCACTGGCACATGTATGATACCGTCAAGGGTTCAGATTGGTTGGGAGACCAGGATGCCATTCACTACATGACCAAGGAAGCCCCAGCATCTATTTATGAATTGGAAAACTATGGTGTTCCATTTTCCAGAAACGAAGAAGGAAGAATTTACCAAAGAGCTTTTGGCGGTCAATCTAAAGAGTACGGAAAAGGTGGCCAGGCCTACAGAACCTGTGCTGTGGCCGATAGAACCGGTCATGCCTTGTTGCACTCTTTGTACGGTCAATCCTTGAGACACGATACCCATTTTTTCATTGAATTTTTCGCCATGGACTTGTTGATGCAAGATGGTGAATGTGTGGGTGTCATTGCTTACAACCAAGAAGATGGTACTTTGCACAGATTCAGATCCCACAAGACTGTTATTGCCACTGGTGGTTACGGAAGAGCTTACTTCTCCTGTACTTCTGCCCACACCTGTACTGGTGATGGTTACGCCATGGTTTCCAGAGCTGGATTACCTTTGGAAGACTTGGAATTCGTTCAATTCCATCCTTCCGGTATCTACGGTTCTGGTTGTTTGATCACTGAAGGTGCTAGAGGTGAAGGTGGTTTCTTGGTCAACAGTGAAGGTGAAAGATTCATGGAAAGATACGCTCCTCACGCTAAGGATTTAGCTTCCAGAGATGTGGTTTCCAGAGCCATCACCATGGAAATCAACGAAGGTAGAGGTGTTGGTCCAGAAAAGGATCACATGTTCTTGCAATTGTCCCACATTCCTGCTGCTGTCTTGAAGGAGAGATTGCCAGGTATTTCTGAAACTGCTCATATTTTTGCTGGTGTCGATGTCACCAAGGAACCAATTCCAATCTTGCCAACTGTCCACTACAATATGGGTGGTATTCCAACCAAATGGACTGGTGAAGTTTTGAAGAAGAACGAAAAGGGTGAAGATGAAATTGTTCCAGGTTTGTTTGCTTGTGGTGAAGCCGCCTGTGCTTCTGTCCACGGTGCTAACAGATTGGGTGCTAACTCCTTGTTGGATTTGGTTGTGTTTGGAAGAGCTGTTGCCCACACCATCTCTGACCAATTGGCTCCAAACACTCCATTGAAGGCTGCTCCAAAGGATATTGGTTTGGCTTCTGTGGAAAACTTGGACAAGATCAGAAACGCTAACGGTACTAAGAACACTGCTGATATCAGATTGGCCATGCAAAAGACCATGCAAAAGGGATGTGCTGTGTTTAGAACTCAGGATACCTTGGACAAGTGTGTGGAGGAAATCGATGCCATTGACAAGACCTTTGCTGATGTCAAGACCACCGACAGATCTATGATCTGGAACTCTGATATGGTTGAAACCTTGGAATTGCAAAACTTGTTGACTTGTGCTACCCAAACTGCATACTCTGCTGCTGCCAGAAAGGAATCCAGAGGTGCACATGCTAGAGATGATTATCAATCCAGAGATGACGAGAACTGGAGAAAGCACACTTTGTCGTACCAAAAGGACTTTGGACACCAAGTTAAGTTAGATTACAGAGACGTTATCAAGACCACTTTGGACGAAAACGACTGTAAGCCAGTCCCACCGGCTGTTCGTGTGTATTAGCACGGGAGTGTAAATATAGGCATTATTTATTGTGTATTCTCTTGTAGTACTTTGTAAGGCAGATGTTGGAAATGACATATGTTGAAATGTGGTCATGTTCAGGCGTCTCCAAGTTAATACTAACACAGAGGAATATCTCAGTTTGACACCATCGTTGAACAGTTCCTCCATGACAGCAGATCACTAAGGAGCACCCGCCTTTAACACTTTGTACGTCACGATCTCAGTCTCCACAAAAAGTAATGCCCCTCAACTAATTATAACTACACCCAAGATATTCTTTTAACGTAACCGCAGGATACCCTGAAAAGTGGCAACATCCTATAAGTGATGTAAGTCCCGAGCGCCAGCTTCTGAAACGTTCCAAACTGCCTCCGTCACCAAAAAAACGAGATAGCTCAAACTTCAACACCGCAGTGAAACCAAACCTACCCCGCCAAACAATAGTTGGTTATCCCAAATGCAAAATTATAAACAAAAGACAATGTACAACCACTCCATTCCTACATATACCCACATAACTCGGATGTTTTCATGGCATCATACACTCAAACGCTCAGTTGCTCGTATTCTCGGAATAACATAATAGCAAAATTGTATAATTGCTAATTCCGAAAGAGTATAAAAAGGAGAGAATCCCCATTAAAAATAGAACAAAACATAATGGTAGAAAGCATTGTAAACGACAACTTGAAGAACCTTCCAGTGGCACAACCACCAGCCCCTAAAAACGTGTTGGACTTATTTTCCTTGAAAGGTAAGGTTGCTTCCATCACTGGATCCAGTACGGGTATTGGTTTGGCAGTGGCCAAAGCATACGCCCAAGCTGGTGCAGACGTAGCAATCTGGTACAACTCCACCCCTGCCGACGATAAAGCAGAAGCAATTGCTAAGGAATACGGCGTGAAGTGCAAGGCGTACAAGTGTAATGTCAGTGAAGCCGAATATGTGGAGAAGGTCATTGATGAGATCGAAAAGGATTTTGGAACCATCGACATTTTTGTGGCCAACGCTGGGGTACCATGGACTGTGGGAGAAATGATCGATGCTGAAGGCCACAACTCCTGGGACAAAATCATTGCTTTGGATTTGAACGCTGTGTACTACTGTGCCAAAAAGGTGGGTAAGATTTTTGAAAAGAAAGGAAAGGGTGTGTTGATTATGACAGCATCGATGTCTGGACACATTGTGAACTTCCCACAGAAACAAGCTCCATACAACGCAGCAAAGGCCGGGGTGATTCATATGGCCAGGTCTTTGGCTGTGGAATGGTCACACTTTGCCAGAGTTGTTTCTATTTCCCCAGGTTACATTTCTACGGAGATTGGAAATTTCGTGGAAAAAGCACAAAAAGACGTGTGGTTGAGCCACATTCCAATGGGAAGAGAAGGTACACCTGAGGAACTTGCTGCTGCGTACTTGTTTGTGGCCTCGGATGCTGCGTCGTATGTGACTGGGGTTGATCTTATTGTGGATGGTGGATACACTGCCCCATAGTGCCAATGGACTCTAGATAGGTGGAGTATAGAATACTGCTTAAAAGAAGAGCTTAGAGTAGATAATAGACATGCTTTGTTTTGTGGTTTTTGTAGTGTATTGTAGTCTCCATGTCTTGAAGGGTCTTGTGCACGTAAGATTTGACTCATGTTTCTATTGAGAAGAATTATGTCATGTAGAGGATTTATGCAGGTCGGTAAAAGTTGAAAGGTTTATAAGCATCATTAATAGAGTTTACAAAGTATTCTTGTGAGTCTTCATATAAAGTATTCATCTGAGTCTTCAAAGTATTCTTCTGAGTCTTCAAAGTATTCTTCTGAGTCTTCTATAAAGTATTCATCTGAGTCTTCAAAGTATTCTTCTGAGTCTTCTATAAAGTTCTCATGTAAAAAAATTCATACAAGCTTCAATAAAATTTTACATAAAGTCTCTTAACAGAAACACCCATAAAATCATACACAATCCTAACAAAACAAAACTCATAAAATCTTCTTATAATACAACAGACTACTCATGCAAATGTCCATATACACATTCTTATATAACGTTTAATTATTCATAAACCTCATTCGTTGTAAGTAATTACTTCCATCTCATATCAATGCAGTTTATCTTCGATTAAAACTATTGTAATACTCTCATTAAACAACTTCATGTTCTAGTTGGCCTTTCCACTTTCCAGCTTCAGTTTCTACCTTTTCACTTTCCAGCTTCAGTTTCTACCTTTCCACCTTTGCACCTTCACTTCACCTTCACTCGTTTTAAAATCTCAACACAAAAAATCTCAAGGATCATGAACCACGACGACGACTTAACCGCCTCCCATTGGGACGACGTGTTTGCTCCCACTTCCAAGTCAGCCTACACCGGCACAGATTCATTTGCAGACCCCCACTTCAATGGATTTGGCGATTTGAACATCAACGATCCTCCTACGATTCCAAATGTTGAACCACACTCCGAGTCTACAGAATATGACCACACAGAACCCCAAGAAACCCATCAATCGTATCAACAGAACTATGAACCCGCTTCCAGTGCATACGACACCGCCAAAAGCCAGATGGACCAGATGTATGACTTGAGACAACAAGAAAGAAACCAACAAAAGTCGGAGTTACTTGACGAATTGACACGCAATGACGATTTTGATGTGGAACTAGAGAGATCAATCGCCTCGCCAAAGATTGAGCTTGAAGATTCCTTGTTTTTGGACGGCGACAGTCCCATAAAAGTGTCTGTTGACTCAAATGGCGACAAGAAGAAGAAGTTATTCAAAAGACCTAGAAAGTTCACTTCTCAGAAAAACATTCAGCATTTAAATAAACACACCAACCAAGAGGATACCTCCGACTTAGGGCCTTTGGGTGCCGATTTAAACAAGTCCAGCGATAATTTGTCGCTTAAATTCAACCCCAAAGAAGATTTGTTGAAGGAGTCTAACGCTCCTTTGTACGGTATTCAAGATGAACCCAAAAAGGAACCTATACCACACACTCCACACTCAGAATCCAAGTACAAAAACAACTTGGATATATCTGTGAGTGATCCCATGAAAGTGGGTGATATTACCAATGCTCACATCGTATACACCATCACCACCAAACTGAGAAACAAGAAGAAAGATTCAGAACCGCAAGGTTCCCTCCAACCTGACGAGCCTTATGTAGTCACCAGAAGATACAAAGACTTTAGATGGGTTTATCACCAACTACAAAGTAACCATTTGGGAAGAATTATTCCACCCCCACCAGCAAAGCAAACTTATATTGGCAGGTTCAATGAAAACTTTATTGAAAATAGAAGATTGACGTTGGAGAAGATGTTGTACAAGATTAGCAATATCCAATATTTAGCTGAAGATCCGGACTTTGAGATGTTTTTGACTTCTCCTGATTTTGGCACTGAATCCAGGGAACGTGAGAGAATTAGTGGCAGTGGTGCTTCATTACAAAATAACGACTCCTTAGATAACGATAATTTACTTGATATCAACGCAAGCACTGGTTCTGGAAGCAGTAGCAATGGAGGATTCATTTCATCTATTTTCTCTATAACAAACAAGGTGGAAGAACCAGATGAGTACTTTGACGAAAAGAGACATTACATCGATACGTTAGAAAACAGCTTGAAGTACTTTTATAAGTCAATTGAGTTGATTATAAACCAAAGAATCGATATAATCCAAATTGTTGAGCAAGTTATAGTAACCGTAGAAGAGTTGAGCAGTTTGGAAATCAATAAAAAGACTACCACGCTATTGAATGCATTTAATGAAGTCCAGATCAAGTTGAAAGAGAACTTGGACAGAATCAACTTGCAGGACCATTTAACTTTGGGATTCACCATAGAAGAGTATCTTAGAATAATTGGTTCTATCAAGTACGTCTTGGATCAGAGACTCAAGATATATTCCAACTTCAGCAGCAACACCGCTGAGTTAGCCAAAAAGAAATCATCTTTAAACAAGTATAAAATCAAGAATGCTGTTGATAAAGTGAGCCAATTGAACTTTGAAATCGAAAAATTGACGGAAAGAACCACCATTTCGGAGAAGCAGTTCAATTCCATATCTGAAATCATCAAACAAGAATTGGAGAACTTTGAGTTTGAAAAAATCGACGATTTCAGAAACAGTGTGGAGATTTTCATTGAAAGCTCCATAGAATCCCAGAAAGAAAGCATTGAATTATGGGAAACCTTTTATGAGAGACAAAATTTATCCCAGTACTAATATACAGAAAGATCTATAAGTAGCATCTCTTCATTTCCATTGACAACTTGGATCGGCTAAAAATGACTCCTTAGATGATACTAAAACATAACAGCCTTGCAACAAAAAATATCGTCAATACAATCTTAGGTTTGGTAGCGAAGTCTAATTACAAGGAGGTTATAATTGAACCCTATTAGGAAAGAGATGCGGTAAGGATAGACTTGATGTCGCTTCCATATAACAAAGGTTTCGATCAGGGGAGTACCATAGAGGACAGCTAAACAGATTTGCAGTGTATGGTTAAATATGGACTCCTACCGCAGCAGAGTCATGTTATTAATAGGTGACATTGTGGTAACCAACTCAACTTGGCTCAATCTTTAGTGTAGTCACGGTAGCCAGTGTACTAGGTGTACTCTTCATTGTACTCAGTACCTCTTTCAGTGAGGCAAACATTCAATTGTAAACCCAAACAAAGAAAGTTTGGAGACAGATGCTTATTCTCTTCATCAACCTTATACTGCAATCCCGTTAACACGGAGCGTCAATCCCGTTAACACAGAGCATCGATGCCGTCCGCAGAGCATCAATCCCGTTAACACAGGGAACCAATCCCGTCCACTGAGCGTCAATCCCGTTAACACAGAGCATCGATGCCATACAACCTAGTTATGCATCCTATCACCATAGAACACAATTCCTTCTTAACTTTAGATGTACTATTTGCCCATCGAGCCATACAACAAAACCTTAATTTCCTTTGTAGGACTGACTCATAAAGTCGCTGTGACTCTATCGGATTTTCAGGTTATCAAAATTTAATGTTAATCGCAAAATTTACAATTTGATATTGTTCGATTTTATTTTACTCGGGTGATTTTGTTTGCAAGCCTGAATTATACTTTCCCACTGGTACCCCCACACAAAGAACATTGTTCACGATCCATTGTTCCTCGCCTTCAAAATACCTTGAAATATTCTGTGATAAGGTTTATGCAGTCACATCGCACAGTGGGTTAATTTTCGAACTTTTCAGTATATAACCATCCATTTTCCTCCTTAGTTGACAATGAACCAGGTCCAGATAAGTCCTACGAAACTTGCAATCGTTTCTATCAACCGCTCGAAATACTGGATCTTCAAAAGTGCTATCTTGGAATTGTTGCACTTGGAAGCGGACAAGACCTACAAATCAGATGAAGAAGACAGTGATTCCGGCGAAGATGATTGGGATGTGGATGAAAAGTTGACCTATGTTAACTTGAAGCTGAAGCGCAACAGTTTATATGATCATCTGCCACTGCTGTCTTCGTATAATTCTCCCAAACCCAGAAAGAAACATGGTTCCATATCTTCGACTTCGTCTTTGAACTGGGATAAAGACATTGATAACTCCAGCAAAGATTTCTCCAAAGATAATAGCCTTCAAAAATTGTCATCTAATTCCAGCACAAAAAATCTACTAGGTTCCAACATACCAGATTTGCCTGAAGAGAATCCTGATTATTTTTTCCACATAGGGTTTACTCCCATCGAATGCACAGTGATATGCTCTTGCGTTCTCATGGAAACACTTTTCACAGCTCCTTTGAAAATGTGTCAGAAATTGGGCTATGAAGATATAAAACTCGTGGACCAAAAATTTGTTAGCTTACAAATCGATAGTGGTGGTAATCTCCATAACAACTATAGGATTCTACAATTGACAAAACCTTTATCGGAGAACAATATTTCTTTGTTTTTCGTTTCCAGTCATTTCTGTGATGTTGTATTAATCCCTGATGACTTGGAAGAAAAGGTCATAACTATTCTCACAAACAACAACTTCGAGTTCAATGACATTTCTGGTTCTTACATCATCAACAATTCCGCCTCCGGCAGCTCTGAGGAGCACACAGCTAGTGAAAACACTCGGCATGCAACCGAACAAGAAAATAGAACCTTCAAGTTATTCAAGGATGCCAACATAAAACCACTTGTAAATAAAAACATCTCCTTGTTACTCACTGGTGCAAGGTCAAATGAAGTCAGTAGTACTATCTTGAAAACTGCCAGCAACATTGCAAAAAATAATATTCCTGACTACTTTGCAATCACCAGAACAGCCATCAACGAAGTATCTTTGATCGTGCCAAAGTCTTCCAAGGCACGGTCAAAGATGGGATTGAACTCCAAGTACTTGATTGGGTCAACTCAAGACATAATCAACCCAATTACAATCGACTTGCAGAAGCTACCTTTGGATTCCACTGGTATTGTTGCTGGGGTAGCAAGTATACTTATCAACGGGGTGAATTCCTTCCCAGTTGACTACCCACTTGAGTTAAACTATCTTTCAATGGCTAGGTCTGCTATAATAATGATTCCCAGGGAATTCATCGACTTGGCTGAGGAGATCCTTGACAACATTGACTATAATGATTTATGATAGGTTTATGACTTACAATAGCCACTTTTAAACCCATCATTCCACAGAAGATAACAAATATTCTTTAGTACACTTTTCTTTTGTGCGGCGCATTTGGCTGCAAAAAAATAGCGAATGGTTTCTCTGATTATAGAAAGTTTGTATATCAACTAAGTATAGAACATTAGAATTATTCTAGTATACGTATGGGATTGGGAGTTAAACATCAAAAGATTTAACTTTCATTTTCAAGAATTACTGAAAGAAAAGCAATAGACTACACAATTATCACACAAACTTGCAATACGCCAAATTGACTCCAGTTTTCAACTGCACAGACCGTACAAGGAGTAGGTTTCTGGGAGCCTTCTATCTGAATACAAAGTACAATAGCAGATTCTATGCAGAAATTCTTCTGAAAAATCAAATGGCTTGACTGAAGAGGCTGAAGCCAACATCTTGAAATCAGATTACGAATGAAGTAATACTGATTGTGTTTATTGAACAATAGTTCTGGCTACAAGCATATTCTACTAAATGTTGGATGTATTAAATAAATACAAATGCTAATTCTTTCTGCCCTTCTTCTTGGACTTGGTGCTAGTAGACCAACCATCTTCGTCAACTGCCAATACCTTGTCAGCACTTTCAATAATTGCCTGTGACCATGCTCCAAAGCCAGCGGATCTAGCACCAATTTGTTTCTCTACATTGAATCTTTTCTTCAAGAAATCTTGAGCAAAAACTCTACCATTCATTGTGGTGGAGGAACTGTAGATAGTTTCAGAAATCAACTGCAAAGAGTCCTGGTTGTTTGGCAACGAAACAAACATTTCCAATAAGTCATTTTGTGAGACTGACGGATACAAGTTGTTCATTTGAGATCTAGCCCAAATCAAAAACTCTTCTCTGAGTTTCATTGAGTTGTCAGCAACAACTGGGATTTGAACAGCAGAAATGTTTCTCAAAGCTTGTGGATTGGAAGCTTTAGATGTTGGTTGGATCACTGTGGTTTTGACTGCTGGCTTTGCTGCTTTAGAAACAGAGCTCAAGTTGCTGTTGCCTACGGTAGTCCAAGGATTAGAGTAGTCCACTTCTGGTTGCTCAGACAAAACTGCACTGAGAGATGAGTTCAATTGCTGAGTTTTCAATTTGGTTTTTTCACTAGCTCTTCTCTCTTCTTCTTGAATTTCAGCCAATGTTTTGGTTGGTTTGGACGCTTTGTTAGAAGTGGCCCAAGAAAGTGATGGCATTTTCATTTTCTCAGCCAAGTACTCCTTTTCCTTTTCTTCCTTAAGCAACTTAGCCTGGTTTTCTAACCTCAATTCGTTTTCGAGCTTCTTTTGTTTCTGCAATTTTTCGTTGTCCAATTTCTGGGTTTCCTTGAATGTCAACTTTGGAGTTGATTTACTAGAAGCATTGGCCCAAGGAGCAATGTTATCTTTCTTTTCTTTTTCTTTTTCACTGGCTTCATCATCAGTTGCAACAAAGTTTTGTAATTTCTTGATGACCTTTTCCTTTGGCTTTGCAGTCTCCACGACAGGTTCTGGCTCAACTACAGCATCGTACCTAATAACCTTTGGTTGAGAGATTTCTTGTGGAGCAGCCTTTTCAACTGTAACCGGAACAATGACATTTGGTTGAACGATTTCTTCATTAATGCCACCTGGAACAATAACCTTAGGCTGGACAATTGGTTCGTAATCAACAGGTTCTACACTGGTCTTGGAACTAATTGAATCGATGTTTTTCTTGTAATCTAAGATGCTTGACTGCTTGTCTAACATATTTTCCAGGTTATTCATGTTGACATTTGCAATCGGTTGGTGGGCAGGAACGAAAGGTGAGTTTACTCTTGAATGCGAATGGGTCGTTGACCAAGGAGACATCGGGGTGGCTTGGCTGGGGATTGAAGTGCTAACTTGCACCCCAGAATTGATGTTTAAATTCATCTGGCTTGTAGCCAAAGGAGTAGGATTTGAAGACGAGTAATCATTGACCCCCCAACCCGAATTAGTTCTACTTAACGGGTTCATTGGATGCTGCAAAAGCGAAGAAATTCCTGTGATTCCGTTGATGGATGCTAAGCCATTGTTCAAACCTCCGTTCAAGTTTGAGTTCAAGTTATTGTTCAAATTGCCGTTCAAATGAGGCATGTTGTTCAATGGCATCTGATAGTTCATTTGATTGAAGTTCATGGAATCATAGTAAGGCTGGTTTAAAATATGATTATTTAATAGGAATTCCTGATTTAACAATCCACTTTGGTTCATTGTCGGTAATGGAGTGTTTGAAGCCGGAGCTTTAAATGGCTGCACGAAATTGTTCACCAGCTCACAGAGCTCCTTCAAGGTCCCGTACTCTTCATTGTGGCTTCTGATACGGAGATTCAAGTTAAGATATCCATCATTGAACCAGCTTTGCATCTGGTCGCCGTTAAAAGGCCCTTGTTCGTTGTTGGAGGAGTCCAAATAGTACCAGCTTGTTTCTGGGACATCTGCTTGACCATTTGCACCGTTGGCTATGCTTTGGGCCTGATTTGAAACATTTTGACCCGTATGATGAGTATTTCGACCATTCAGAGCCACATTGGCAGCATCATTGGACAAATTAGAAGCGTGCTGAGGCCCATTTCGAGAATCGGTATCGACAGCATCATGAAGTGAAAGATGTTCCAATTTCAAATGATTGATCTCCTGGGGCTTTATGTTCTTGTAATCTGCATTGTTGTTGAAGCTGTTATGTTCAAAGTTCATATTCAATAGATCATGCTGGTTTTGTTTAAAGATTTCAAATGTCTCTGACAAGTTGTAGACCTTGCCATTTTTGTTCATTGGAATAGAAGAATGATAGGCAGACGAGTAATTTAAGGAGGAAACGTGTTCTTTTGCTTCGTGGGAACCGTTCGATTCGAGACTAGAGGTTAGTAAGTTGGTGGTGACAGTTGGATGGCATTCTCAGATGACTGTTTCAGACAGCTTTCTGGTGGCAAAAACGGGTGACATGTCAATTCAAGGGCGCTTATAGGTACTCAGGGTCCTAACGATGCAATACCCACCTCTTCAAGTGCAGTGATACGTACATGGATTGTGACATAAGGAATACTAATTTGTTAATCAGAAGTTTGATGAAAAATTTTACGCGGTCGTGCGGTAAAAGTCATCTTTTTGTACGAGTTGTTTTTGTACGAGTAGTGTCAGCGAGAAATGAAGGGGAAACACTGGAAAGGGAAGATAAGTATTGGTGTAGTCAAGTAAGGATTGGTGTAGTCAAGTAAGTATTAGTTTAGTTTGAAGTAAGTACTAGTGTAGTCAGAAGTACTAGTGTAGTCAGAAGTAGTACTAGTGTAGTCAGAAGCAAAGTGCAATGACAGATCTGAGTAAGAAATATCTGGTTCAATACAAAAAGACTACAACACATAAAATATTCATACATTTACCATAACTTTTATTCGACCTTTTGCTTCTTAGCTTCAGGTTGAGGAGTACCCAAATCAGAGTGGAAGTCCTTGATAATGGAATCAACATCATCAATGTTCAATTGTCTGACATCACCCAAATCCTTGATTTTGTTAGTCACCTCCTTGATTTGGTCGTCAGTCAAGTGCAAGTTCAACTGCTCCACTCTGCTCTTGATAGCATTCCACCCAGTCAATCTGTTGGCGAAGTGGATGTATCTGGTCAAACCAAAATCAGAAGGATTCAAGATTTCGTAAGTAGATGGGTTGGCCAAGATAGCTTTGGCGTGGATACCTGCCTTGTGGGTAAAAGCACAGAAACCAGTGATTGGGTTGTTGAAAGGAATATTCACCTGCACCGCATCTGCAACCAAGTTCTCCAAGTCTCTCAACTTGTGCAATTTGTACTTGGACAACACATAGTCTCTGTCGGCAGTGATCATTCTGGCCATCAATCCACCCAAGGGAGTGATCCCGTTTCTTTCCCCAATACCCAAGACCGACACGTCAATAAGTTTGGCCCCACCTTCCAAGGCGGTGTAGGCGTTGGAGATAGCACACCCGGTATCGTTGTGGAAGTGACATTCAATATCACAGCTCACCACCGATTTCAAGGTCTTGACCAACTCATACACTTGTCTTGGGTTGGCGCATCCAACCGTATCGGCAATACCAACTCTATTCACACCGATCTTGTCAACGGTCTTGTAGATGTTCAACAAATCAACCAAGTCGGATCTGAAAGAATCTTCAGACGAAAATCTGATTTCAATGCCTTTGGATTTGACAAACTCAATGACCTCAATAGCAGATTGAGCAATGTAGTTCATATCTTTACCGTGACTGAACTTTCTAAGGTACTGAGAGGTACCAATGACCACATCCACACCGTCAACACCGGTTTCGACTGCAACTCTGGCATCGTCCATGTGACATCTGATGTGGGTCAAGATTTTGGCTTTCAATCCAAGTTTGCAAATGGCCTCACAATCCTTTCTACTTTGTTCGGAAGCAACTGGCGAGGTCAATTCTATGTAATCGACTCCGAAATCATCCAAAGCTTTGGCAATTTCAATCTTCTTTTCCGTAGTGAAAAAAGCATTAGCAAATTGTTCACCTTCTCTCAAGGTACTTTCGATGATTTCGAATTTAGCGACATTGGACAAGTAGTCCGAAGGGTTTGGTCCGTATGGGTTTCCGTTCATCTTAATAAATAATTCTAGTGCTTAGGACTGGGAATACAGTGCTTTTATATGGAGTTAGATGACTAATGAAAAATTTTTCAGTGTATATGGTTTTTTTTCGGGGTTGCACGTTCCTGCACAGAGCCCTGTCTTTAGATGCAATGAGTCAGATAGCGACCTGAGTCACGTGGGGCTGGGCATGTGACACCAACGTGAGCACAAACAATCATGTAGGTGCAGTAGAGCCAGCTGATTATTCAATTTAGGGATTGTTTTAAAGAAAGGATTTGGTTAAGGAAGTTAAGGAAGTTAAGGAAGTTAAGGAAGTTAAGGATTTTTTAGGATTTAGTTTAGGACTTTGCCCAAGGATTTAGTGAGTCTTCAGATGCTTAGGTTATTGATGCAGTTCTAGAATACACTCTATTTTTGGGTTTGAGTTACTTTTGAGCTTTTTTGTAGGTACTTGTACTTGACTCATGTATGTAGTCGGCATCTTTTGCATTCAATTGTTAATACATTGGATATTTAGTACGATTTTCTTTGGTACGATTTTCCTCGGTACCATTTTCTTCAGTAGGTTTTCTTCAGTACGATTTTCTTGTGGTGTAATTTTCACTTCAGTATAATATCACACACTTTTCACTTCATTATTTACTGCAACATTCACTTTTACTTCAATTTTCTTTTTTAGAAATTTCTTCAATTTTCAATGCTAAAACAATATCACTCCTGAACTTCACTCCAGAACTTCACTCCAGAACTTCACTCCTGAACTTCACTCTAGTGTCAGTCTCTTATGTTCTTCTTTCTGTACTCCAATCCTAATATTCAATAATCTTTACTTCTACTACACTTCACTAAAACCCCACTCAAAACATCTTCCATACATTAATATACACTAAATCTCACTAGAAATCATCTTGACATACCTGAAGATTTCTAACTTGAAGTTACAAAATTCGTGATCTTTAATTATCAACTTGTTATTCAACCTCTTCAAGATGGTCTGAATAATCAAGTTGATGTCGTTATTGGAGAAACCCACCAAGTTGTTCCAATTTTTATAGATTCTCTCCCTCATCAACGTCAACTTAATGCAACCGATAATCAACTTCTTCAAAGGAAAGTCCATCTCGTTAAAGTTTGCAAAATTGTTGGATTGGTTCAAGTATCTCAACAAGTAAATGATGTCCATGTATCTGAACAAATAGATAATGGCCTTCAAAAAGTTGTTCAACGATAACTTCAATCGGTTGATAATAATAATCAAAAATTTCTCCAATGAAATCTTGATGTCATTTTTAGAAGGAGGAAACAAGTTGGTGATTTTGATGGCTATGTACTTCACAACCACCATCATCAACTTGTTTCTTTCGTGCTTAAACACCTTGGGTGATAAGTTGGTCTGGACTTTGGACAATCTAGATCTTCTCTTAGGCTTTCTTTTCTTCAACACTTTCTTGGGGCTCGAACAACTAGTGGTATCACTATCAAATTCACTGCCACTAACATCGATGTTTTTAAACTTATCTACGTTATTTGCAAGTAATCCACTGAGATTGCTGCTGGAGGTGATCACTTCCGGATCGATAATGTTATCATTACCCTCAATGCAGCTATCAATATCTTCACCCAAGTTCTTGAACAACCTCGAGCTTCTAATCGACTCTAGTTCGTCATCGTCGTCAGTCATGTCACTGACTAACGAGGGAACATCATTGATGTAATCGTCAATATTGAACTCCCTCTCCAACAAACTAAGGTTTTTGTTGACTATAAGTCCCATGTCGATGTCATTGACACCACCTGCATTGTTGCATCCACTCATTTCGCCAGTTATCATACCGATTTTAGAATTTCAATTTCCACTTAATCCGTACTAAACTATGCAAACCACCAAAATCTACCCAATATCTATAATAATCAAAACTCTGAGCCAAACGAATTAAAACACCAGTCCTTGGAGGATTAGAAAATCATTTTAATTCTAGTTTATGGTAGATACAAAGGATGAAGAATTTTAATACAAATAAAGGTAATGTGAGCACTTATAACAGTAATACGTGGGTCTTGGTCGAATATATGTGCACTAGCTATGGTTGACGCTGGTGCTGATAGATATGGTTTTTGGTGCCACGGGATGGATTGAGTTCCTTATATCAATTTTCGTCTGACTCATAGTCGTGCGCCAACCGTGCTTGATTGCTTTTTCCATGAGCATCCGAAATACGCCATGCGTGGCACCAACTGGCACCACAACGGGTGTTCTTGGAGGGAAATAGGGACCTGATTAAGAAATTTAGAACGAGGTTTAGTAGTGATGAGTACTTTTTACACTGTTGCTACAATACTATAATACCATACTATATACTATATACCATACGATAATATAATACTACAACTCTACAACACAATGCTAATACAACTCTACAACACAATGCTAATACTCTAAAATACGCCAATTATAATACTGAAGCGCTAGATTAGAATACTCAAACACACTTGATTGTGTAAACAAAGGCAATAATCTCTCTATAAATTTCTGTAGAGAGAAGTTTATGAATAAATATGCATCAAATGGTAATTCCTTTAACTATTTGTGTACTCTACTGTGTAAATACTGCAGAGTTTATTATTCTGAACACAAATTGATGTGCTTTCTTACAGGCTAGGTAGTTACTACTCTACTATACTACTACTCTACTACTATACTACTACTATACTACTACTCTACTACTCTACTACTCTACTACTACTATACTACTACACTACATTCTTTACTCCCTACGTACTCTTTAGTACGAAATTCCCGACTACCTACTATACTACTACTATACTAGTACTATACTAGTACTATACTACTACTTACGACTACTTACGACTACTTACGACCCCGACCCATACGTAAATACTCTACACAGGTACTTTCCAATTAGATCCTGCAATTCTGTCTACACACTGTCAATGCTCTACCCATTGATTCCTTCCAAGTTCTATTCTTACAATGTTCATACTCCAGTTCATTTTTCATTACTGGAATGTCATCCTTGACTGCCTTATTCTAATTGCTTGACTTTCCTTCTAGATCCCACTATTATTCTTCTCTAAGCTTAATTCCTCTCTATTATTCAACGTTTCGTATATATACAAGAACAATTACATCAGTCAACTTCTCTCACAGATACCTACAATTAATACATAAATTCTCTCACAGATACCTACAATTAATACATAAAAAAACCATTTTTTCATCACCACTCCCTAACAAAATACCCTAAGTAAGCCCCAAATACCACAAATACACCTTCATTCAAGCTCTCCAGACAAACCCTTACTATTGATACCTTTCAGCCTATAACGTTCTTTACATAAAAAAATCGCAGCGTTTTAAAATCTGACAATGCCTGAATTCATCGAAGATGATTTCAAAAAACTATTGACCACTTTAACCTCTCCCTCAGCGACCCTAATCAACGAACTAACACAAATAGCCGAAAACCACATCGACAAGAGCGATGTGATCGTCAAAGCCATCGAAGACAGAATCAAAACAAGCGGGCCCCAAGCCAAACTTTACGGCTTCTACTTGATAGACTCCATAGTAAAGAACATTGGGAACCCTTACAATGTCTTAATCGAGCGTAATCTATTCAGCCAGTTTACCGAAAGCTATCTATTGACTGGCGACAGTAGTAGAAGAGCATTGGTGGGGTTGTATGACACCTGGGTTCATGGCAAAACCAACAGTGGGTTGGAAATATTCAGTAGTGAAGTGTTGAGGAAGATTGAAGAGTTCAAACAAAAAGCTCTCAAGACTAAAACTTCTGTAGGGAAGGAAAACACCTACGCAAAACTTGGAGAAGGGAAAATACGAAGCCTTATAAGTCCACATATGATCAAGGAAGAAATCGATGCCAAGTACAAGCTTCCGAACAATATCAGTCCCGAACACTTCAGACGTGAATGTAACATTTTGTTGCAGTACGTAATCAGTATAAACAATCAGCTAGAACCTTACAAGGACACCAAGTTCTACCGACAAAGTCACAAAGTCAGAAATGAATTGATTGCAAAGATCAATGAAATCCAGCAGTCGTTAATGGACGATTATCGAATATTTCCCAGCAAAATCATGTACTATCATCAAAGTTTGGTGTATGTTAGGCAGATGTTAGACCAACAGAATTTCAAGCAGAATTTGATTATCAAATTGAGGTTCAGACCCAACTTGAAACCTAATTTGGACAATTTGAAGCTAGTGAATATCACAGACCCATTCCAGCCTATTATTGAGAACAAAAACTTGATGGCGTGGGTGAATAAGTTTGGATTGTCTATTAAGAACGAAGAGTCCTATACATTAACCTTGGATGCCAAACCGAAACCTACGGAACCTACAATATCGGATATTCTGGGTATTTCGGCCATGCAGCAAAACGTTAGCAACTCTTCAAGCAATGGTGAAGCTCTGGAAGCTTCAAACCAAGACTGGAGTGGGGTGATGAGTAATCCGTTGGGACTTGGATTCACCTTTGATTTTGATTCGGATCCTCCAATTGATACGAAGCCTAGTCCTGTGCCGATGAAATCTAGCTTAAAGAGAAAGAGGACGGAGGCCGATACTGGGGTGATCAAGAAAGTGAGATGGGTGGATGACGTTGCGCTTTGAGCTGGAGTATGAATGTCAGGTGTGTCAGAAGGTCTGTCACAAGGTCTACGAGTGTCAGTCTACGTTCGAAAACTGGGCTTGAAATCTTAGAAACTGGGCTTGAAATCTTAGAAACTGGGCTTGAAATCTTAGAAACTGGAGCTTGGAATCATCAGATTGTGCTCAAGATAAACACAAATTTAATAGAGAAGCAATACGACAATATTTTTATGTAAGTAACACAGTAACCACAACTACAAAATATAGTACTTAAAACAACCAAAAATATAGTATTTAAAACAACCAAAAATATAGTATTTAAAACAACCAAAAATATAGTACTTAAAACAACCAAAAATATAGTATCTAAGCAAATGGGTATACAAGCATTATATAGAGACGATTATAGGAACAGCAAATATAGGAACAGCAAATATAGGAACAGCAAATATAGGAACAGAAAAGTGTTAAATGACAATGCCATAGTTGACTACATGAGATTGTTTTAAACCACAAAATAGAACAGGAGAATACCCTCAACACAAACAGACTTGTCTCAACAAACAGACTTGTCTCAACAAACAGACTTGTCTCAACAAACAGACTTGTCTCAAATAACAGACTTTCACTCAAATAACAGACTTTCACTCAAATAACAGACTTTCACTCAAATAACAGACTTCACTCAAACAAGAAACCAAAATCTACCACACTTAAAAGCTTTATATATTCGTATACATGTACATGCTAAAGTTGACCTACATGTCAAATGAACCGGCCTTTCTCAATTGAACGTAAACGTTGATGAATGGGAAAGCAAAGAAGAAGCCAGCAACACCCCAGAAAACAACTGACAATGGAATCAATCTGTTCTTAATCTTGAATGGGATGTTGGTGTACAAACCTTCTTCCGGGTGGAAGCCACTCATCTTTCTGGTGGTGGTTTGGAAGTTTCTCATGGAGAATCTAAAGCTGTTAGCAGCTCTCAATCTTAAAGCGTTCATTGTATGTCAAGAAATGATCCTCTGGTTTTGTTTAAATTCTCATTGGGTGTGGAAAATCTGCTGATATTTTTTCGGTCCGGCCACGCTTCGCGAACAACATTCAATTTGTCCAATGAGAAAAAATTACCAGTTTGTAGCACATTAAACACTCGTCATGGCTATTGCACCTATCACTGGAACCTTGAGAAGAAAGATCGTTGTCGACATTGCCACCGGATTCGGATTGGGCTTTGTTTTCGCCTTTGGCTACTGGAAATTCGAACACCAAACTGTTGTTGAGAAGAGAGATGCATTCTACGCCAAGTTGAAGGCAGAAAAGGAAGCCGAAGAAGCTTTGTAAGTCAGCTAGACGCCGAATTGCATATATTCATGATTTATATAGTTCTGAATACAAGAATGATAACCCCTGTTATTGCAAAACCGACATTAAGTTTGTGTTTTTGATGATATCGTTAGATACTATGATGAACTGCTTATTTAGGCCCTTTGCATTCAACTTTTCATTTATGTAGTTAATGCATGAGATTTCACTCCATGTAATTCCTCCCACATACACAATGATTGTTTTATCCACCATGGCTTCGGTTTTGATTTCCGTCACCTTTCCTTTGAACATTTTCTCCATGTTCAAGTTTTCCCAGCTAGGGTGCTTGGTGATCTTGTTGATTGGTTTATACTTAAGGAACTCTCTAGTAAATAATGATTGGATGATTCTGACAATTAGCGGAACTGAATTACAAGGAAGTGAGAAGGATGGGTTTTTGTAATCTTTCAAGCTGTCCACTTCTGTTTCTTCCTCGTCTGGTACTGGTGACGTGGTTGCAATGGTGGTTGTAGCTGAGTTTTCCGCAAAGTCTTCAGTGGATTCCTCGGGGTGCAATTCCCAGAACTTGTTAAGTAGTGTAAATGTGCTTTGGTATACTTCAACGCCCCCGGTAATACCTTCTTCAGGCTTGGAATCTTCGTGGTTGGTCTCGAATATCCTTATCAATTTATACTTGATGCAGGCATCTAATTTTAGTATCACTTCTATGCCATAATTTTCCATAGCACTCATCTTCAAAGCTTCGAGGTCCTTGGCTCTGATTCCGTCATTAATAACAGATATTAGAATCATGGTATTGATGATGATGGTTTCGTTGACATTCATACTGAGGAACTTGTTCAATTCTGCCAACTGGGTTCTGTATTTCATGGTAAAAATATCATTTTCAAACTTCAAAAACAACTCATATTCATTGTACTTGTTTTCCCCATTGAACTTGATTTTATCCAATAAAAACTCCGAAATGTTGGTGTGTTTCTTGATCAAGTCCTGCTGTTTATTCAAGTCTGTTAAACTCTCCACCAACTTTTTGATCTTGTGCAAGTTCATATCCTGGGGTGAGTTTGCGTTGTATTTGTTCTTAATGTACTTGGCAAGTGTGTTAAGTTTCAATCCAATCAAGGAAAAGTTCAAGAACCTGAGGTTTTCGAATAGTTGGTCGTCTATCTTGAACTGCTCGTGTTCCAATTTGATCAAATTGATTTTTATATCAAGCAAATCGTCAATCAACCCGATATATGTCAATTGGTTCATTACAACAGGGAGATAGTCCAAATTTCTTTCCACCACCACTAAATTGTGGGTGGGCTTGAGGTTTTTCAAGTAGAATTCCTGCTGCAAGTTGTTCATGTTATAATTTAGGTACTCCTTCAACTTGGTTTTTAGCAACTTTCCAAGCAAATTACTGTTTTCTCCAATCATATACTGGTTGTTGATTTTGATCTTGAGCTTCTCTATCATCTTGATAAGCATATTGTTGATTTCATTCACCTGTTTCAAGGGGTTGTTGAAGTAGTTTTGCAAACATTGGTCGTCCTGTAAGGTTATTACGTTTTGATCCACCACCAAACCGTGGAATTTCCAGTTGTAGATCTTAACATTTCGTAATCTGATGAAGTTCATTTCATTATCGATAATCGACTTGAAGTTCAAGTCACTGTTATGCAATTGCTTATCAATCTCATATAATCTAGACTTGGTGAGGCTTTTGACTATCAATGTAACACGCGAGTGCTCCGGAATCCTAACCTGGGTTTGGTTGTCAACTAAAATCATGATATTCTGGTGCTGTTGCAATGTTTCCAGGTTGTAGTCGTCCATCCATATTATCTTCTCAAACCTTGCTCGCAGCTTAAATTCCTTAAATGGAATGAGGTAATTGATGATGGCAGAGAGCTTGTTATCAAGAATCAATAGGTTGTCTTTGGTATGAACCTTATCAAAGATCTCCAAGAGATCTGTGATGGTATCGCTATTCCACTGCTCCATAACCAACCTTCAGAATGGGTTCGCGCCGGTGTACCGGTGTGTCGTAGCGCGTTTGCTTTTTTTGGAAGCGCAAGTTTGACTGCGAAATTTGACTCATTTAATCGGATTTGTGGTTGATAACAAATATTGCAAATTTATTTATTGTTCGACGTTGTTATGGAAAAGCCAATGGAATCACAGAAGTTTGGAACCTCGTCATTGAGTCCTTTTAAAACAAAAGAACAGAGAAGAGTTCTGAATGCTGTCAAAGCAGCACCTGCAAGTGAAGATGACATCTCAGTAGAGGAAATCGTTTTGGACAAAGATGACGAAACCTATCCTGATGGAGGTTTTGAAGCGTACGTGGTTGTGCTAGGGTCATTTCTTGGGGCTATTACGTGTTTGGGGTTGGTTAATTCCATAGGTGCTATCCAGTCGTATGTGTCCACCCACCAATTGGCACACTTACCAGCCAGTACCATCTCCTGGATATTCTCGGTTTATCTATCATTATGCTACTCCACCGGGTTGGTTGTTGGCCCTATATTTGATCACAAGGGTGCTAGAGGCTTGTTGGCGGTAGCAACGGTGTTGACTTTTGGGGGGTTGATGGCTGCAGCCAGCAGTTCGGAAATCTACCAGTTTATATTGAGTTTCATTGCTTTGGGTATTGGAAATGGGATCGCTTTGACCCCGGTGGTTGGTGTGCTTAACCATTGGTTCTTGAGAAAAAGAGGGTTTGTCACTGGTATAGTGACCAGTGGAGGGAGTGTTGGTGGGTTGATGTTTCCGTTGCTCTTAAGACACACTTTGGAAAAGTACGGTTATGTTTGGTCTTTAAGAATTGTTGCATTTATTACCTTGGGTTGCTTGGGTATTGCCACTGTTCTTGTGAAGGAGAGAATTTATAGAAACAAGAAACCAAATCCAACTTCTGAAGCGGATGCTCCAGAACAAAAACCTAAGGTTTCTGATTCTATCAAATCAGGCTTGAAGAGCATGAATCCGTCTTTGGTGTGGGAAAAATTGAAGGTTATTCTCAACAGAAACAGCGATACCACGTTTATCTTGACTATCGTAGCGTCCTTTTGTTCTGAGTTGAGTTTGGTGTTATTGTTGACTTATTTTGTCACCTACGTTGTGGCACAAGGTTTTACTGAGTCCACGGGTCTTTTGCTTTTGACCATTTGGAATGCCACTAGTATTGTTGGAAGATTGTTACCAGGGTTGGGGTCTGACTTCATTGGCAAATTCAATGTGACAATATTGGTCATGACTGGTTTTGATTTGAGTATCTTCATCATCTGGTATGCCTTTGGTTCTAGATTGTCGGCGTTATATGCATTCAGTGCTCTTGGTGGGTTCTTTTCGGGGCTGATTTTGGGAATGATTCCAGCATGTTTGGCCCAAATCACAAAGGTGTCCCAGTTTGGGGAAAGATATGGAATTTTGAACTTTGTTATCAGTTTTGGTAACTTGGTGGGTATTCCAATAGCAGCATCAGTCATTGGCAATGGAAGTGTTGACCATTATAACCACTATGTTATATTGGTTGGTTGTTTGGGTGTGACTGGTACGTTGTTGTACTGTGCCGCAAGGTTCACAATGGTTGGATTGAAAGTCAATGCTAAGGTTTAGTGTTTTGATTGGTATTTATTTACAAGTGATTGTTTAATTCTAATATAATTCCTGTTAATTTCAGTAAAAGCATATATTTTGTAGTTATTTTCCATATGTAATCGTATACTTCAAGTACATCGCCATCAATGGTGCAGTTACAATTTAATGGCTTTCGGGTCCAAAATCATACAATCCTGATACACGGTTCCAAATTGTACTCCTTTGAGATTAAACAACTCGGCTTCAATAAGCAATTGCCCACATGCTATAGAAATAATCCTTACCTGGAAAGCAATGAAATCCCATGGGTTGAAGTCGTCGTCATGAAAAAACATAATTGTCTCCTGGACTTTGAACTGAACATTGAAATTTACGGCATTGAGACTATCAGTCAATTGACAGAGTCCTAGGTATCTGTCTAGATGCTTATTGGGCTTAGCTGAACTCAACTTACTAAAAAATCTAAGTGCAGAATTGTAGTTATCATTGTTTTCAAATATGGCACCGAAAGGCATTTTCAATTCTAGATTACCTTCAAAATGCAGTGAAACACTGGATAATTCAATGTTCTGAAGTTCATTTGGAAAAGGCACTTGGAATTTAAACGGAACTTCCACAGCCTTGACGTTGTCTTCAAAATCGTCCTCTTCGGTCTTGCCCACTGCTCTTCTTTCGCTTATCAACAGTTTATACTTTTCATAGGCTTCCAACAGCATCTGGAACGAGTTCTTTGAGGTAAGCGAGCAATCAGCTACCACCTTGAGTTGTTCGTTTTGATACCCTTTCAAAACACGGTTAGCGAAACTTCTACCATCGCTGATTGTGTCAAATTTCCAGTCAAGTTTTTGGGGTGGGATGGTGCCAAAAAGAGCATGGATCGAGTGAAAGGTGTGTGTTGGTTTGGCACCTTCAGCCAAGTCATTCAAGCCCAGTGCCAACAAGTGTCCTAAGTGTTGGTTCATGAAGAAGTTTTCACCTGAAAGTGCTCCGCATTTCGGCACCATTTTAAATCCGAGAACATGAAATTTTTCAGGTACAAGAAGATACTAAAAATCCGTACATTAAATAAAAAACACCATCCTAAAGCTTGTAGGAGCCTCCAATCAGCTTGTTGACTACTTCTGCTGTGAAGCTAACCAAGGCTTCTTGGGTGATGGTTGCAACGAGTTTATTGTTCAAGTCATACACACAGCAGTAACATAAGACTCTATCATTACTCATTCTAGTGAACCTATACTCAAGAAACAACCAATCGGTGGGGTCAAAGTCCTTATCGTGAATAAATACTGAGTGGTCAATCGACGCTCTGAAAAAGTACTGGCTATCACGAGTCAAAGGCAATCCCAAAGTTCTGTAGATACATCCAAGGTAAAGACTGTCGGATAAATACAAAAGGTTGGCGGCCTTGAACTTCTCAGCCTCGTGAGGATCTTCAGGTAATCTGTCATCGACTTTACAGAAAAAACCAAGCTCTCTGTCACCGATTTCCTGTTTTTCATAAGCTTTTGTGTCGACGCTGAAGAAATCTCTAGGGATTGCGTGAGTCACTAGTTCATGAGTATGGGTTATCATGAACAACCCATCGGGGTCCTCGCTTCTGACCTCGTTTTTATATTTGTTGTAGAACTCGATTGGTTTGTGTTGGAACTCAAAAGGCACTCTGTTTGTCTCTTTTTTAGCATACTGGGTCTTTCTAAACACTATGCTGTTGTTTCTTGTGAACGAACATGTCAATACAAACACCAACTCGTTGGTGTGTTCCTGAAACACTCTGACAGTTCTATTTATGTAGCTCTTCCCGGACAAGTTATTGGTGACTTCATATCTCATGACACTCTCGGGAGAGCCAGCTTTCAAGAAGTATGAGTGTATGGAATGAACACTAAACTCAACATCGCTTAAATCTGACCACGCCGCCAATGTCGACTGGCTGAGAAGTTCTCCACCGTAAGTTACCTTGACACCTTCCTGATAGGGCTCCAACGGATATTTTCCTTTATAGATTCCTTCTCCCACTTTCACCAACCGGAACTTTTCTTCCATTACACATTGATCTCTGTTTTCATACACTTGTTCCATATTTTGCAGTCACATAAAATGCGAAATGCAGTATTTATGTACGTAGAAAAATCACAAGAAAGCTCGGTTAAAACTGGCATTGAAACGTCATTTGGACTGGGATATTAGCAATAGGCAAGGTTATACGGAGGGAGAACCTAAATTACGAGAGTAGGCATTTGCATTTGCATGATTTGTCATGGATGAATTTGAATTTGGTAGAATTTGCAATAGATAAATTGTAATTGGTAAATTTTGCAATTCTTGAATTATTCTTGGAGAGCTAGTTAATGTAGGGAAGACTAAAGTGACAGAACACTTATTATTAAAGAGAAGAGTAAGGGTAAAGAAGTTAAAGTATGAATTGCAAGGGCTCAAGTAATAAACTACGTCAAGGACATTGCAGTTAGATAAGAACCCTACCTTAATCAGAAAACTAATATTTCAAAAACTAATACTTCAGAACTAATAGTTCAAAACTTATTGTTCAGAAAGCTAATATTTCAAAAACTAATAGTTCAAAAACTTATTGTTCAAAAAGCTAATATTTCAAAAACTAATACTTCAGAACTAATATTTCTAAAACTAATACTTCAGAAAACTAATACTTCAGAAACTAATACTTCTAAAACTAACATACCCATAATACATTCTAATATTTCAGAAAACTCATAGTTCAGAAACTCATAGTTCAGAAACTCATAGTTCAGAAAACTCATAGTTCAGAAAGCTAATATTTCAAAAACTAATACTTCAGAACTAATACTTCTAAAACTTATTGTTCAGAAAGCTAATATTTCAAAAACTAATAGTTCAGAAAATTTATTGTTCAAAAAGCTAATATTTCACAAACTAATACTTCTAAAACTAATACTTCAGAAACTAATATTAGAAAACTAATATTTCAAAAACTAATACTTCAAAAGCTCATAGTTCAAAAACTAATACTTCAGAACTAATACTTCAAAAACTAATACTTCAAAAACTAATACTTCAGAAACTAATACTTCTAAAACTAATACTTCTAAAACTAATATTAGAAAACTAATACTTCAAAAACTGACATTCAAAAACTAACCCCATAATACATTCTATCTATAAACACCTTCAGAGCTTGGCCTTCAAATCAGAATCATTCTTGAAAAACACCAATCCTTCTTGCACTATAGAAGCCACCAATTTACCCTTAGGGTTGTAGTAGCTGCCTGTGAACAACACCCTGTTGTTTGCAAACCTAGGCGACTGATAGTTGAAGTACATCCATTTGGTAGGATCAAAGTCATCATCGTGAAAATAAATAGAATGATCCAAAGAAACCGAAAAAAAGTGTGGGTTCACTCCTCCACTGCTTCCCAAGACCTGGTTACCATGTCTAGGTAAATGCAAGATTCTAGATACTGACGTCAAGTAAAGCGAGTCTGTAATTAAACCCATAGATCCGTATTTATACTTTGGTGCCAATTGGTTGTCATTGATTTTGATGTAGAACGATAACTTTCTCTCACCAGGAGATTTGGAAAGCTCTTGTTCATCGATTTCAACAAACTCGGGGGTCAACTTATGCAGAAGTACCGTGGATCCATTAGGATTGCCGTGGTGAGCAAAACTAGCCAAGTGTTCCACATTATGAACGTCAAACCCACTATCTGGAGGAGCCTGGTACTCAAAAGGTCTGGGAGCCTTTCCACCTCCATTTCTTTCCTGTTCTTCAAACCTTTCGGTGGTTTTCTGAATGCTATTTCTCCTAGTCAAGGAAACCATAACTATGTACCTCAAACTATCTTTTTGAAATACCTTCACCAACCTGTTAGCAAAATTGTTACCATTGCTCAACTCCTCAACCTTATAATGACATGGAATCGAGTCATCACCAGCAGCAATAAAGTACGAATGCAAGGAATGAGGCACAAACCCCGATTCCACAGTCTCCATAGCAACTACAATCGACTGTCCACATAAATCTCCACCATACACACCCCTTGAATTGGGCGATGGCTTAGATAACGGAGCCAACCCTTCAAATTCCAACGGCCCGTTTCTCTGGATTCCTAGCCTGGTTTCGGTAACAGACATCTGTGTTTCTTCAAGCGACATCTCTATGTGTATCTTGTATTTGTGTCGATGAGACCAACCGTCACTGTATTTCTGTTAACGAGAAATAGTCGCTATTTATATACGTTTGGGCCTCGGCTATTCGCTCTGTGAATTTCGCATCCACAAATGCAAAAATTGCAAAAATACAAAGCGTCTATTCATTAATTGTACTACAAAAAGTACTTGATTCTGAGGTGGCACACCCCCACAGCTAGTATTCTATATACAAGAAAACACGTCACAAGCCCGCCGAAGTAGCCAGGCAAGTAACTGCTGAAGTTGTAGTACTCCAATACTTGTTCCCCAGTACTAAGAACACAGCCACCATCGGTTTGACAGTCAAACTGCTGTCCTCTTAAAGTTAACTCTGCGCAGATTCCTACTGCGTATTTCAATGGGCTGAGGTAGTTCATGGCCGTGAACAATGCTGGCATGTGCAACGACATGGTACCAGCCATGAAAATGGCCACAATCATCAAGTTGGATAGCACGTTGATAGCCAACCCCAAGTGGTCAAACATGCAGTTTACAACGATCCCCAAACTCTCACCTGCGTTAATGGCCACGAAACATGACAAAAACATGCTGAAGTACATTCCTGCGTTTCTAGGCAAGCCGATGACAAACACTATGAACACACTGAAGATTAGACAGGAGATAATTTCAATCACACTTTCAATAATGAAGTACACCGTCTGGAACTCAAGGTTGCTGTACAACCCGTCCTTGAATTCTTGGTAGAACAAGTCTCTTTCCACGGGGAAAATAGCAAAGTTGTTGATCAACCCGATGAAGTAAAAGTTCAACACTTCCTGAATCAACCCCAATCTGTTGTCGATACCTTCCTTTGAGTTTCTCAAGGGTGCAAAGAATAAGGCATGAACAATTCCCAACGCAATCACCTGGGTGGCTCGAGTGATGAACGCATCTCTTGATCTAAAAGAACTCAAAAGTTGTCTTGAAAAGATAGCCTTGAATCTTACATTGAGTGGTAATTTCTTCAATCTGAAGTGTTTGATGTTGATTTCATTTCCCAAACTAGGAATCACCTTTCCTTTAAGTTTCCATCGTTGCATCAAGTCCAACACTCTCAACTGTGTTTTTTCCTTTTCCTCGTCAATTCCCTGACTGATAATGTCCAAAATGTAATCGGCGATGTTTACATCTGCTGGTTTCAAGTATCCATTGTCCTTCAAGTATGTCTCAATTAATTCACTAGGTCCATTATAAATAACATGACCGCCTCTGGCCATCAACAACATTGAGCCAAACTTCTCAAACATCATTTCGTTTGGCTGGTGAATGGTAGTGATAATAGTAGTATCGTGTTGTTTGGTCAATTCATCCAATAAATTAAGAATCGACAGAGATGTGCTGGAATCAAGCCCAGAGGTAGGTTCATCCAAAAACAACACTTTTGGTCTTGACAATAACTGAATTCCAATAGAAACCCTTCTTCTTTCACCTCCCGAAATTCCTTTCATGTTCTCGTTTCCCACAACAGTATCAGCACAGTCAACCAAACCCATTTGTCTTATCAAAGTGTTGATAATCATAGGAATTCTATCATGTTCAGTCAACTTCAATCTCAACTTTGCCTGATAGAAAAATGTCTCTCTAACTGTCAAGTGAGGAATCAACGAGTTATCGAACTGAGTTACGTAGCCTGAAATCTTACTCAAATCCTTGATTTTGATAGTCTGAACGTCATTAAGCTTGATTTCTCCTTCCAAATTGAATCTGGTGCTCTTTGGCAATCTGTTGGAGATCAAATTAAGTAAGGTAGTCTTACCACTTCCAGAAGGACCCATTATAACATTGACCCTATTGGCTTCAAAGTTTCCAGACACATCGTCCAAGATCTTGAAAGCGTTTCTTTTAAACGACAAGTATGAGGGCAATGCCGTCAATGAGATGTTGTGCAACTGAATGCTAATGTCATTCTTCAACTCATTGTCAAATTCATGTTCTTCTGCACTTTTCAAGTTCTTTTCAAGAACAGGTTCTTCAGGTTCTTCAGGTTCTTCAGGCTCTTCTTCTTTGCCGATTTTATTTTCTTTACGTTTGGCCATGGTCATATCGTACCTTCTAAACTTCAAAGTAATACCAGCAATAATGTAGAAACCAATAAGCCATGCCACAAGAATACCAATAGGTTCGGAGATCCAATTTTGAGGGAATCCCAACACTTGTAATTGGTAATTACCGCTATACTCTATGCATTCCTGTTCGGTGTCGTAAGGACAAGCACCGTTCCAACCAGTATATTGATTGGATACCAAAGCACCAAACGCATACCAGAAGTAGCAGATATACTTGATCCATCTTACATACACTGGCATGGTAGCAGCGTTAACAAAATAACCACAGGCACTATTCTGCACCTGATAAAACAAATTTTGGATCATAGCAGTAGATGCAAAATCTGGTGACAATGCAAAACACGCCAAAGCAGACGAAATACCTACCATGTAAACCAAAACAGTAAGTGCCCAGTAGTTATAGAAGAATTGCATGGTGAAGGGACCATCAAGGTCTTCAGAAGTTCGTAAACCCCACATAAAGTAGGTGATGAAAGCAAACGAGAAACTGCAAGGAACATCCTCTAGAATCACTTTACCCAATTTTCTGGATATAATAAACCCAGGAATCGACACATAACTCTCTTTGTATTCTCTGAAGAACAAAACACCATCAACCAGCCACAATCTCTCTACCTCGATAAACATAGGCATGAAACCAACAACTTCCAACATCACATACATACTGGAGGTGTAGGATCTGATTCCTGCCAAGTCAGGAGGGGGTTTATAGAACATCCAACCATTGATGACTGCTAATATAGCAGACAAACCCAATAAGGAAACGTAGGAGTAAGTATCTCTGTAGGTCAACATAAAAGTCCTTTTCGTTAATATCATCACTTCTTTGAGGAATGATATTCTTAGACTTCTAGGTGTCTTGAACAAGTTCAAGGTGGATTCAAAAGAAACCGGTTCTATTTCTTCCAAGGAGTTTTTAGTAGATTTCCAACTGTCTACAAGTCTGTTAATTTTAGCCACAGTAACTTCCTCTTTAGCTCGGGAAGAGGTATCTTTGACGGAGAGATCCATAATAAAATCGACGATTTTGGTGGCTGGAATCTCCGGAGGAAGCATGTTCATATCGCAGAAATGGGTGATAGCATTGACCAAGTTTCCGTAGTAGATAAGCCTTCCGCCTCTGGTTAAAAGACAAATGTTATCAAAGATTACCGATATTTCAGGCCTGGGCTGGTGAATTGACAACACTATAGTTACACCCAAGTCAGACGAAGCAAGTTTTCTTAATACCTGGACTAACTTGAACGAAGAAGAAGTGTCCAAACCAGTAGTGGGCTCATCCAAAAACAAAATCGAAGGTTTATTCAATAGCTGAACCGCCAAAGAAACTCTTCTTCTCTCACCTCCAGATAAACTGGATTTTCCACTGAAAGTGGTGATTTGTTTATGTCTCAAATTGTCTATTTCCAAGATGTCCAATAAAGACTCTATCAAGCTTGTTTTTTCGGCTTTGGTCACCAGTTCAGGTAATCTCAAGTCTGCCTGGAAGTTCAAGTACTCCCAAGTACTCAATCCAGGGGTAAATGAATCAGTCTGCAACATATACGAGTTCTTGATGTGATTGTTGCCTACCGGTTCATTGTTCATATAAAAGTTCACAGTACCACCAAACTTCAAGTTTTTATTCTTGACTGTCAACCTCTGTGATAAAGTATTCAACAAGGTGGTTTTCCCGCTTCCAGATCCACCCATTATAGCAAGCATCTCACCATGGTTCAAGTCAAACGAAACATCTTCTAAAATATTGGTTCCTGTCAATTGCTTTTCCTCATCTTTGGTGGAATTATGTTTAACCGACACTGTCAAGTGTCTTACCTTAAGTGAGACCCTCTGGTCTTGGTCCACACCCAATACGTTGTAGCTCATAAGGACTTTTGTACGACAGAAGATGCCATTAAATATGCGGGAGAGGTTTGCGCTTTGAGGGTAAAAAGCGCAAATGTTGGCAGGCCGAAGCCATATTTGGCAAGTCAAGCCTATACGAGGTGAGTGTGAAGCCTGCAGAGGCTACATTGATGGTTATGGCAACACCATTGGCTTATTAGTAATGCACTGGTAAATATGGACTTGAAGAGCAATTGGTCTAGACCCTGAAATGATAACAAAGCTGATGCGGAAATGTCAGCGTTTGAAGGGCTAGTTCAATAACACTAAGCCGATTATTAGCTGGGTATGTAGGAAACCCCGAAGGAAAGCACACAATCACGAGTCACCATTAAAAAGTTAATGTGAAGAGTCCAACAGAATCAAACTAGCAAGTGTGTCGATACCAGTGAATTTATAGTAATTGATGGGAAACGTTCTGTGTGATCCTAAAAACATAATTCTTAAACCCAGGATTCTTACGAACTAAGATTCTTAAACCCAGAATTCCTACAAACTAAGATTCTTAAACCCAGGATTCTTAAAACCATAGATTCTTAAACCCAGGATTCTTAAACCCAGGATTCTTATAAACTTCGATTCTTAAACCATAGATTCCTATAAACTTCGATTCTTAAACGGATTCTTAAAATCCAGAATGCTTGTGTGGCTGCGAAATCTCAGTTATTTTTAGCACTGGCAAATTCCTGCAAAAAAGTCCTTGGTCAACACATCAAAGCACGAATAAACAACGTGAATACACACATTCACGCACAAGACTTCACAGCCAACCCCATCCAAGCCGCCTCTTCCAGTCACTCTACAGTTTGTGATTTCGCACACGGAAAATAAGAACTGGAACTGAGGAGTACAAGAGGATCTATCACCAGATCTTGAATAGACGTGTGTGGAGGTTCAGAACAAGCACACGTGCTGCTTAGTTGATCAAACTTGCTGCTTAGTTGATCACACTTGCTGCTTAGTTGATCAAAACCATGAGTGTGTTTCGCGTGAACGAACCAGATCAAACCGGCTCGTCATCTCGACCTGGCAAGGCTAGGAAAAGAGAACATCGCAGGTCGCTCTTATCAGTGGATTCGAGTCGTTCCTACGATGACAGGGCGGCGGCCAATGACGACAGATGGGCCAATGATGATCCAGACCTGTTTGGAACGGCGTCGAAGAAAAAGCCCAACACCAGAGATAGACACCATGAATTCGGGAAAATAGATACCTATGAAGATGATGCAGACTTCCATACAAAGTCGTTATTGATAGATGCTGCTGAGGAAAATGATTTCAACACCATTAAAAAGGGGTTGAAATTCGCTTTAGGAACTGAAGAAGGCGAATCTAACTGGTTTCCCATTGCCAAGAATGAAGGCCCTGTAAAGGCAGATACAATCCACAAAAACACCCCCAAATTGGCATTAAATACAGATTTGAGACTGACTCAAAGTCAGAAATCGTCAGATTCATTGTTTTTGAATCCCTTTGAAATCCATAACCGTCCAACCACTCCCATGTCTACGAAATCATTTGAAGATTTGGAATTGGGCACTCCCAACTTAACCATTAACGATGAAGAATACACAGGCAGCCCTGGAAAGCTCACAAACTTGATTTCAAGGGTATCTGAACGTATTGCAGGCACAGCATCTGGTGAGCTTTCCGCCAGAAAGTCTCCCTCCATCCGCGATGACACCAGCATAGTTTCAGAATACTCCTCCAAAAACCACCTGGCAGCGTCTGTGAATCGAAGGCCACAGCTGATTATTTCAGTTCCAAAAGCAAAACCTTCTGCAGAAGAGTTCCAACAAGAAGAAACAGAACCGAGAACAACAAATAGAGTTCGTTTTGAACCTGAACAGCTGTATGACAACGTGGAGCTCAATCCGTTCGTAATTCCTCCGCCATTATCCAAAGTGCCATTCATAGAACCCGAGAATATCCATCTCACTATCCAAGATCACAACTCAACACGTCTCCAAGGAACAGACGTTGATTCCATGTACTTATTTGGAAAGTCGCTAGGAATCTTTAGTCCACAATCCAAACTCAGACAGATATGCTACAAGTTGTTGGCTAATAAATCCACAAATACGGTCTTTCTTGTCCTACTTATCGTGCAAACGTGCTTGCTAACATTCAGACAATGGAACCCTGCTCTGTTGAATGGTTATGTACTGTATGGATATACTTGGGGTGATTACGTTTTAATCGGTATAAACATCATTTACACAATAGAAATGCTTGCAAAGATAATATCATACGGCTTCTACGACGACAGTGCAATGTTTAAAGAATTAAATTTACCATATCCTCAAAATATTATCAAGATCAAGTTATTTGATTCGTCTTGGTACTCCAGGCTAGTTTATTTGTTGAAGAATTTCCTTCCCAAAACCAGCAAACGCAGAAAGGCAACTGCTTTTGGAAAGGATGGTTTCAACGAGTATGCAGAAGAAATTGAACTTGAAGACCGCACTCAACCTGAAGATACTCCGTTGGTTTCTAGGTATCCAGATTTATCACTGCATCACATTCACGACGACTCTTCAAACTGGGAAGCTGACAATATATCTGATTTGAATGCACCTACAGGCTTGCAGCACCAAAATACATTTATCAAACCAGAACCGCGAGCCTCAATCGATGCTTTACATTTGAAAAGAGCTTACTTAAGAAGCAGTTGGCACAGAATTGACTTTGTTTCTGTAGTTTGTTTCTGGATTTCTTTGCTTTTATCCATTAGGCACTACGATGCTGAACACAACATTTTATTATTTAGAGCATTGAGTTGTCTAAGAATCTTCAGATTATGTAACCTTACCAGAGGTACTTCTTTGATTTTGAGATCATTGAAACTCGCCTTGCCCGAATTGGTTGATGTGCTTGTTTTCGTAGGGTGCTTTGGTCTTTTCTTTGGTATCATTGGAGTGCAATCATTTAAATCATCCTTCAGAAGACATTGCGTTTGGTACAATCCTCAAGATCCTACTGATACTTTTGTTCATGAAGATAGCTATTGTGGTTCTTATATTGGCACCGATGGAGCACTCAAACCGTACTTGTTTGCCAATGGGCAGCATTCTAGCAGCATTAAGGGGTTCGCATGCCCTATGTATTCAAGATGTGAAACTCTAGAAAACCCGTCTGAAGGAACGGTTAGTTTCGATAACATCTTCAACTCTTTAGAACAGGTTTTCATTTTAATGAGTGCCAACACATTCACGGATATGATGTACATAACGTTGAGAACCGACAGTCTAGCTGCATCACTCTTCTTTGTGTTTGGGATGCTTATTATGACAGTATGGCTTTTGAACGTGTTTATTGCCATTATTGTCTCCAGTTTTAATTTGACTAGTACGGATGACCTGGATGAGAATACAAAAGACGAGGGAATCTTTGGTCCAGTTAGGAACCCAGTATCGATGCACAAAGAATTAATAGATGGGCTTAGAAAGAAGAAGAAGCTTTTGGATGTATACTACAGGATTGAGATCTTCTTCATCTTGATAATAGCAGCTTCTCTTGTAACACAGTGCTTCAGATACAGTCGTATTTCGACTGCGGGTGCTCACACCCTTTATAGGCTTGAAGCCTCGTTCACAGGTGCTTTGCTCATTGAAATTATAGTAAGATTTTTGTTATACTTACCAGACTGGAGAACCTTTTTCAAGTTCAAAAGAAACGGATTTGACTTGTTCCTAGGAGTATTCACTACCATAATAATTATCGGACCAATAAAAAACGCATTGGGCCATGGTTATTATTGGCTAACAATATTCCAAATCATCAGAGGGTATAGAATAGTCTTGGTGAGTTCTTGGACAAGAGACTTGTGGTTAAAGATCATGAGTAACTTGAAGCAGTTAATCGACTTGACCTTGTTTTACTTCATCTTTACCATGTTGGCTAGTATCATATATGCGAGGTTTTTTGAAGGTGTTATTACCCCAGAGATTCTAGCTAAAGAAAGCGACTTGGACTTTGGCTTCACTACATTACCGAACGCATTTGTTGGTTTATACATAATCACATCTACAGAAAACTGGACCAGCATTTTATATCCTTTACAGGGCTATCAAACCTCTGCCAGCTCAAGAGTGTTTGCTGCAATGTTTCTTCTTGGTTGGTTCTTGTTGTCAAATATGGTTATTTTAAATATTTTTATTGCTGTCATTGCTAACACATTAAATATTCCAGAGGCAGATAAGAAGAAAAACCAACTATTGCAGTTCATCAAAAACATCACCGCCAGTCTACAACATGTTGACAACGAAAGTGGTATGCTTTCGAAGTATAAGAACAAGTTCTTTAAAAGAAAAGGTGCAAACGAAGAGTTGCAAATGGCAGTAGTCAACTTGTTGTTAAATGGCACTGCTGTGAACAGTTTTTTGAGTGAGCAGGACCTACATGACGAGGAGGGTGACGAGTTGACTCAACTCCACAGTAACAAACTAAGACGCTTTTTCCAATTTAAAATCAAAAGAGTAACTGAATTTTTCTACGGCAACAATCCATTCAAAGTAGCAAGGCCAAAAATTGGCCAGATTTCAAGTTTTGACCCTACAAACTATGCCAAGTCCATTTTGAATCAAAGAAACATTCTTATTAACAAACAGAACCAGTATTTGAAGGAAAATCCAACCTACAACAAAGTGTTCTTTGTCATGGGGCCTCGTCATAAAATAAGGTGGTTTTGCCAAAGAATCGTGAATTCCAGTTACGGAGAGAGAATAGATGGGGTTGAACCTTATAAAAGAATTTCAGTAGCGTTCACTATTTTCATGTTTTTGGCTACTATAGCATTAGTGATTACTGCTTGTTATTTGACTCCGTTAATCAGAGCAGAGCTTGTTCTAACTGAAGGATTCTATGGGTGGCCATTCTGGCTAGATGTGGGATGGTTGAGTGTATTTTCTACTGAGTTTGCAATACGAGTATTAGCAGATGGTCTATTGTTTGGACCCAATGCTTACATCCGTTCTTCATGGAATATCATCGATTTTGTAGTATTGTTTTCGTTATGGATGGAGCTTATTGCTTATTTGACCCACGATGGTGATCTATCCAGGTTTGTGAGAGGATTCAAAGCTTTGAGAGCGTTGAGGTTGTTGACTATCAGTGAAACCGCAAAGAGTAACTTCCACAATGCAGTTATTTCTGGATTTTGGAAGATAATGAATGCTGCACTAGTATCGCTTTGTTTGCTTTTTCCATTTTCCATTTGGGGATTAAATATCTTCAATGGAAGATTAGGGTACTGTTTGGATGGTGAGTCAACAATGGGCCAATGTTACAACGAGTTCAACGCAGCCGTGTTCAACTGGGACGTGGTGAGTCCCAATGCATACGTGAATCCATTGTTACACTTCAATTCTTTCTCGAAGTCATTTTCCACACTTTTTGAAATTACATCTTTGGAAGGTTGGACAGACTTGTTGATGTCGGTTATGAACAGTACAGGGGTTGGAGAAGTTCCACAAACCTTTGCTTCTCCATTCAATGGATTCTTTGTCATCCTTTACAACTTTGTGGGAATTGTATTCATCTTGACGTTGTTTATTTCTGTCATTATCCAAAACTACTCATTGACTACCGGAAGAGCGTATTTAACTGCTAGCCAGCGGAGCTGGTATCAGGTGAAGCAATTTTTGGGACAGGTTGTACCATCCAAAAGAGAAAACCATGAAAACTTGGGTCCAATTAGAAGGTTCTGTTATAGAATGACTATTGAAAGAGATACAAAATGGGTCATGTTATTGAACTTCACCCTTGCTATCCACGTTCTTGCTTTGTTGTTGGAAAAATATCCTACAGATGTGGGTTTGAATGTGTTCAGAGTGATTGTGTATTTAATTGCGTCTGGTTTATTTACTGCTAATTCCATCATGTTGATAATTGCACAGAAGTTCAAGACTTTTATCAAGTATAGATGGAGTGTTTTCAGCCTTGTTGTGTCGTTGGGTGCTTTTATCACCACCATTATCTCATTTCCAGTGAGTAATGAGAGTGCTTTCGTTAATGTTAACAAGTTGTTTCTTGTGGGAACGTTGTTTTTTGTCATTCCTAGAAGTGATAGATTGAGTCAGTTTTTGAGGTTTGCATCGGTAAGTATTCCCAACCTCATTTCCTTACTTTTCACCTGGTGTGTTTTATTCTTGTTGTTTGCCATTGCCTTGAATCAAATCTTCGGTACCACCAGGATAGGTCCTCACGGTTCGGGAAATTTGAATTTAAGAACAGTTCCTAAAACATTAATTGTTTTGTTTAGATGTTCGTTTGGAGAAGGTTGGAACTATATCATGGATGACTTTTTTATTGACGCTCCTTATTGTTCTTACGGCGATGCTGCTGAAACTGACTGTGGAAGCAAACAATATGCATACTTTTTATTTATTGCCTGGAATATTTTATCCATGTACATATTCTTGAATATGTTTGTTTCATTGGTTTTGGACAGTTTTAGTTATATTACTTACAAGGGTGATTACTCAAAGTACATCGAAAGAAGCGAAATCAGAAAATTCAAAAAGTCCTGGAGACAACTTGACCCTGAGGGTACTGGGTTCATAGAACCAAAGGACTTGCCTAAATTATTGCATTCTTTAGATGGTCTGTTGTCATTTCATTTTTACCATGGGTCATTGGAAATTCCTTATCTTTGTAAAAAGTGGTTCAACAGGCTTGATTCACATAATCCATACGATATCGAAGTCAATTATGAAGCCATTGACAAGTCATTTGAGGAATGGGATTTTCAAAAAATCAGGGAAAGACGTTTGAGTTACGAAACTTTCATTGAAGAAGCAATCATGAACATGGAGTTGAATCGTGAGCCAGGAATATCGTTCAAAAGAATATTGTTGATGTTGCCTTTGTACAAAACTTTTGAAGCAGGAGCATGCTTGAATTTGATCGATTTCTTAGAAAGAACGTTGTTACTTCAGAAAGTAAAAAAACGGATGAATCAGAACAAGGTTTATGAAACGATAACTGCATATATTTGTAGGTGGAAGTATCTTCAGAACAAAAGAATGGGAATTAAAGACCCAAACATCAAATTTGATAAAGGCTTGAAAAGAAGAAGCTACTTGACAGGAGACAGGTCTCCTTTGCAAGGGAAAGCCCTTGACGAAGAGTTTGAAAATGATTTTGGAACCCAGGAAGATAACCCTTTTATTGGAAAGAGCTACCATGACGATGAAATAGAATCACCAACCAGGAATCCTTTGAGCAAAACTGGCTTTTCTGATGAAGAAAGTGACGATGAGCCTAATAGAAGTGGTATTTACATTCCCAAATCACCTATAAATGTTTCCAAAAGAGACAATTCGAGCACTAACTTGAAGCAAACATTGTCACCACCGAAATTTTTCCTTCAATTGAGTGATCATAGCAATTCAGTTGAAGTTGCAGAAGGAGCGTCAATCCATAGTTCTCATAGTCACGAAGAATTTATGGAGTTAGAAGGTGTAGGGGATTCAATAAAAGAATCTCAATGGGGGCCTGCGTTGAAAGATATAAAGGGAGCAAAAAAGAAGACATAGGCTAAAGAAATACAGAACTTGAAGGTTAGGAAGCAGGTTAGATCACAGATAAAGAATAGACCACAGAAATTAAACTTATTAGACAGATATTGAAGTAATTAATTGACTACAAGGTATCAAATTCGATCATACACCACAATAATCATAGACAGATAACCATAGACAGATAACCATAGACAGATAACCATAGACAGATAATCATAGACAGATAACCATAGACAGATAATCATAGACAGATAATCACAGACCACACTAATCACAGACAGATAATCACAGACAGATAATCACAGACAGATAATCACAGACCACACTAATCACAGACAGATAATCACAGACAGATAATCACAGACAGATAATCACAGACCACACTAATCACAGACAGATAATCACAGACAGATAATCACAGACCACAGATCAATACCCAACTACATGAATGTAGCATCAGAATAACATCATCGTACCAATTACTGAAACACCCACATCTCCTCTATTCTATTCTACACACCGAGTAACCAAGTCAATCAATTAGTCAGCCTTCATATCATTTAAACCCAAGTCTTCGTTTTGTTCAAAGGTTCTTTCGAACTCCTCAATGGTCATGTTAGGATCATTATCAGGAGCATAGACGTTTTGGATGTAAGAGGAAGCCAACGGATCAATCATTTGGATAGTAAAACCTATTTTTCCGTCAATGGCATCTTGTAATCTGGCAAAGAAGTTGGTCCATCTGGCCTTTGTTTCTTCATCCATGGAATCAGACTTTTCAGCAAATACTCTGCTGTTCAACTCTTCCAAAACCTGGGTCATCAAACCTTCAATGGTGGTGAATCTTCCACCCAAGGTACCAGGAGTCAAGTCCAAGTTCAATTCAGGAATGGTCAAACCACAGGTTTCAGATTTCAAAATATCTCTGGCCAAATCTTCAGCGTCTGTTACCTTCAAGATGACTTTCTTACCTTTATCTGGAATAGCACCACCGGTTTTGACTTCGTTCGACTTGTAGCCACAGTGTTCACAGTTGGTAGACATGATGATGACATCTTTAAAATGAGGAATGTTGATGGTCTTCATGTTGGTGGTACAAGGTCTGAAGCATGATGAGCAGGTGGCATGGAAAGTCTGGACTTCGTTATCTAAATTTTCGATTTCAGTGGCATCGGACATGAATCCAGTAGACACCGGAGCATCTCCAGATTCTTTGTTATCAGCTTGTGCCGATATGTTGGAACTGGTGGCAGCTCTTTTAGCTTCCAACTCGGCTTGTCTTTGTTGTGCAACGTCATCAGCAGAAATCAATCCTAAAAAGACGTTTTGTTCGGCAGTTCTGGCATATTCATACATGGCCCACTTATGAGCAGGCTCGTTAGGAACATATTCGATCCAGGAGTTACCAGCTGGATCATCGACCGAGAAAGTCAAAGGTAAGGTTCCAGGTTCACCGTTAATGTAGGATTTGATTTTACCAATCACTTGCTTGATCTTTTCATAGATTTCAGGTTGAGCCGCTTTTCTTGCTTCCTGGTCGCTTTCCAAGTCTTCCACCATCTCGTTTAACAAACCTTCGATGTTGGTCAACTGGCCTCTTTTAGGTGGAATTTCAATATCCAATTCGGCAAATCTACAGTTGGAGGTTTCTGATTTGACAACTTGTCTGTTGAAATCTTGTACTTTTTCAATCTTCAACACATATCTGCTACCTTTTTCAGCAATCTGAGCTGCTGGTTGGATCTCACTATTTTTCAATCCACAGTGGGGACATTCAAAAGACATGATGATGATTTCTCTGAAAAATGGAATTCTGGTCAACAACATTCTGGTTACACCATTTTCTCCACACCCAACACAGTAACTTTCAAGTTCTTGAACGGGATGGCCCTCTACGTCTGCTGCTCCGGTGTAAGTAATTCCATCTTCTCTAGTGTAACTGCCTTCTTCTTGGTCAACAGCTTGTGCTTGTTCTCCCACAGTCTGGAAGAAGTCCTCTTGCTTTTCTTCACTCATCTTCAACTTTTTTTCTTCTTGATTTGATGTTAAGTCTTCAGATCTCTTCATGATGATCATCACAAAATTTTTCGCTCGCTGATTATTAAGCACTGCTTACGTAATGGCTGCAAATGAAGTGAGCAGGAGTTGTGATGGCTCATGGAGCTTGTGGTTTATGGTTGTGGGTACTAGGATGGGTTGAGACCGAAAATTGGTTTAGTGGATATTAGGTTCTAAATGTTCGGCGCTTTGAAATGAATGTTGATAGGAGATAAGTAAAGTTACAGTCTAACATAACCTAACCACAGTTTTCAAGCTAATAGAAAAAGTAGTACACAGTGGTGGAATACAATATTTGAAGTAGCACACAGTGGTGGAATACAATATTTGAAGTAGTACACAGTGGTGGAATACAATATTTGGAATATGATGTAGTAGAACACAATGTAGTAGAACACAATGTAGTAGAACACAATGTAGTAGTACACAATGTAGTAGTACACAATGTAGTAATACACAAGGTCTACCGTAGCAAACTCTCGGTGCTTTGTTGACACGCCACATGAAAACCCAACCCTGATAAACTAGACGAAAGTTCCAGGTGTGGTGGAGAGCAATGCCGAACCTGCCACATCACTCAAACTGTATTGTTTTATGTCAGGGTTATTGTTTCAAGATCCTCTAATTTCCTGTAGGGCTCAAATGCCCCTTCACTGTCTGGCGCTATTTTCGTACCAGGAAACTCAATTTTCGTGCCAGAAACTTAATTTTCGTACCAGGAAACTCAATTTTCGTACCAGGAAACTCAATTCGGTACCAGTCCGGCATTGAATTAACACCGCATTTAGCACTAAATTAACACCGCAATTTAACACCTTTGAGGAATAGGGTGAATTCTTACTATTTTGTTCCAAAAAAAAAACATCATTTCATTGTGAAACAATCATTACATCCCAACCAAAAGCCAACTTTTATGATGTCTAAACCACCTCTTCTTCAGCAAATATCCTTTTAAACCATCTAGCATGACTTTCACACAATTTCGTGCGCGCACCGCAAAACTGTGGTTCGAAATTCTCATCACTCACCACCACTAAATTTATATATATATCTACCTCTCCGTTAGTTATCGCCACGCAGACAAGGAGAGAGAACAAGGCGCGAAAGTGTAATCAAGGTGTTCATTCATTCATACCCACTTTGAAAGACAACTGATTTTCAACAATAAAAATCAAAAATATCTGTAGGGGGTTATGAAAATTACCGATAACTTCAAGTTCAGAACACCAGAACCTTCAGAAGATGCTGGTTCTGGGTCTGTGTTAACACCGTTCTTGACCAAACATATTAGTGAGTCCAATCTTCCACAGGATAACTTCCATAAATACTGCTATCGTCACAACCCTGAGGTGAACAGAAACTCCACCATCGATGACGACAAAATGCAAAACATTCAACAATTGATTGATAAATTACCTCCAAGTGACCAACAGGCCATCACACATGTATGGTCCATTTTCAGTGCTGCACCAAGTTCCCAGAGAAAAATCATACTTCAGGGGATATTATCCCAATGTTGTTTTCCCACGTTATCGTTTGTGTCAACAGAAGTGAGTTCTTTGATCAAAATCGATTTTATATCGGCATTACCAACTGAAATCAGCTTGAAGATTTTGTGTTACTTGGACTGTGCATCGTTGTGTAATGCGGCGCAGGTTCTGAAGAACTGGAAGAAGTTGGCTGACGACGATAGAGTATGGCATCACATGTGTGAACAGCACATTGACAGAAAGTGTCCAAAATGTGGGTGGGGTTTACCATTAATGCACATGAAAAGAGCCAGGCAAGAGTATGAAGCCACCAGTGAAACCTCTACTCAGGTGGCCTCTACTACACATGAACCAGAGACATCGGAAGTTCAAGAAGTTTCAGAAGTTGAAACCACAAAACCAGAAGAACCACTCCAAAAGAAAAGAAAACTCGGCAGAAAAAGACCTTGGAAATCTGTTTACAGTGAGCGTTATAAGCTTGAGAAGAATTGGCGTAAAGGAATATATGAATGCAAAGAGTTTATTGGTCATACTGATGGAATTACTTGCTTGCAATTCAATTCCAAGTACATGATCACTGGTTCCTATGATACTACTATCAAAATCTGGGACTTGGAGACCCAAAGCTGCATCAGAACTCTCACTGGCCACACCAAAGGAATCCGTTCTTTGATCTTCGATAAGCAAAAACTTATCAGCTGTGGTCTCGATCTGACCATCAAAGTTTGGAATTATCACACTGGTCAATGTATATCCACCTATCGTGGACACGAGGATGCTGTTTTCAGTGTTGATTTTCTGGATAAAACCATTGTGAGCGGTTCTGCTGATAACACTGTCAAGGTGTGGCATGTGGATTCTCGTACGTGTTACACACTTCGTGGCCACACAGACTTGGTTAATTCGGTGAAAATTCACCAGGGTTCCAACACAGCTTTCCTGGCCTCTGATGATACCACTGTGAAGATGTGGGACTTGAACACTCACAAATGCATCAAAACATTTGGTGGCGTGGAAAACAATGGTCATGTGGGTCAAGTGCAATGTGTGATCCCAATTACATACAAAGACAAGATGTTTGATGATCATGGGCATGAAAGCGAAAGCGATAGCGAGTTGAACTACAATTTGAACGGGGAAGTAGTGGACTTGCAAGGTAACGACAAAGGACCCACGCATTTACTTACGTCGTCACTTGACAACACAATAAAGATCTGGGATGTTCAGACTGGGAAGTGTATCAGAACCCAATTTGGCCACATTGAAGGTGTGTGGTCTATCAGTGCTGATAACTTTAGAATCATTAGTGGAGCTCATGACAGGTTGATCAAGGTGTGGGATTTGCAAGATGGAAAGTGCTTACACACGTTTGGAAACGAAGCTAGTGTTAGCTGTGTTGGGTTGAGTGATTCAAAGTTTGCGGCTGGTTTAGAGAATGGAATTGTCAAGTTATATTGTTTTGAGAAGTGTTAGTATTGCTGGGAACAGCTATATTAGTCAATCTTGAAAAATTATTACTGGAAGCAGTTAATTACTATTCAGTGTATTTTATTGTATTTTAGGGAAGGGTAATAAAGGTATTTATTTTGTAATGAAGGTTTGATTTAAGATTTGTAGTAACCGTAGTCGGAAATTAATTACGGAGAGTGAGGAGAACAAGTGGACGGGAAACATCTGGAACCATGGCTAGCGGGAAGAACGGCAGTTGCTGAACAATAATGGCTCATAGGCATATTCGGGATAGAACATAGACGGTGGTACATGCCACTCAAAGCTAGGATATAGAGAAGAATTATATTTTGCGACATAGGCGCTGCCTTATCCGGAATGTGTTATCAGGTTCTACAGGTTAGCCTTGATTTGGAAACTGCAAGAGATGGTGCTATAATTCAAAATAGGCTTCCACCACCCTAGGAAAGCTTACTTTTCTCTTAATGTAAAGTTTAATGTAAAGAATCTGTGGCGAATCGCAGAGAAACATCATGCAAGACATCACCAAAAAACCACAAGTTCCCCTGAAGACCGTACTTTATAGGATACTACCGTCAAGACCCGAGTTATATGACCGAGTTATAAGACCGAGTTACAGCTCCCGCGCTTTAGTTACAAGTCATCATGCCACCACCAAAAAATAAACCTTATAACAAAGAAAACTCCACACCTGTGGTAAGTTAATTAGCCATGGGCACACATACATAGCAGGTTGTTTATTATGAAGGAAGGTCAAATGAGCTAGTTTGCAAAGGCTCTACAAAGACTATTAAGTGCTCAACGGAGCGAAGTGGCGCTCTATTTCCCGATCATCACCCTTCACTATCAGGAATTCTTGGATGGGGTGCACCTGTGTCGCGAGATTGTTCGATGGGGAAAGTGGGGACTACAACAATTCTTCACTGGCTTCTGTGCTTAACGCGTCTATTGGGTAGATCCTATTTCCATTCGTAGTAAAAACATTCCAGGACGAGTTGTAAGTATTGAAATGGCAGCTATAGGTATTCAGTTTGACTGTGATTCTGCACGTTCTTTCCGCTTGTAAATCCGAAGAGGGTCTAGGGGTTTCTTCAAATCTCTTGAAATGCCTGTGCACGACTGGCTGCAAAAAGTTTTAAGACATGGTTAACGCACGCAATGGTTTGGTGATGTTTAAATTTGATATACACGATAATACAAACCTCAAGCCAAAAGTTCAGAAGGAAACTTTTGAAACCTACAGGTTGAATTCCAGGAAAATGCTACAAAATACTATAGATTAACTTTTCTACTCCAAGTATTACTATGAAAAAAATTGTAACATTACCAAAACATGCATTCTTCTACTACCTGAATAGAAATCGTTTCTACACCTAATATCTTCCCTATTTGACAATGCTATAAAGAATTCCTAATTTCTTTACTTTCTTGTGTTCATTTGGGTGCGTGCACCATGCTTAGGTTCAAGTGCCAAGTAAACTCAGTACACTAAAACCATCTTCATCGTTTTTGGTGCTGTTAAAGAAACAATAATTGTCAATCAAATCTTTATAACTCTTGCTGTTGATTTCCATATTACTAAGCTTGAAGTCTTCAAGATCTTTTTTAACTGCTTTTCTTTTGGCATCCTTTTTAGTATTCTTCTTCAAATCCTTAGCGTCTGTGTTTGGATCAACTTCGTCATCAGAGTCTTCTAGTTCCGTTTCGCTTTCGCTAATTTGAGTCAAGTTTTTAATTTTAGGTGTAAAAGTCAACGTGTCTATGCTACGAGTCTCGGGAGAGTCATGATACTTCAACGACGACAACAACGGTGAGGATAAGTAGTAGTTATTCTTGACATAGTCCACATCCAATTGAGAGTCACTGCTGATTCTTTTTAAATAAGTATTCGAGTATTTTGGTTTGGGAGTCAAGGAATCCTGGTGATGGTAGTGTGGACTTGGTGGAGGACGAGTGAAATTCAAGCTGGAGTCAAAACTGCTATTTCTGCTAAAACCAAAACCTGAATCTGAACTGGGGCCACTAAAGCTGCCGTGATGGGTTTGGTGCTGATCAGTACTGTAGTTCTTATCGTTTTTAATTACCTTGATAAGATTGATCTCATAGTTGTGGGAATTGTTGTTATCCCAGTATTCACTGTCGTTGGTCTTGAAATGAAGGAAAAACTTGAAGTTGTTTTCTTGATAAAACGAATTGGAGTTGGAGATAAACAACTCGTTCAATGGAATCTTGAACACAAATCTATCAAAGCCATTGGATTTTAAAACATTGGGAAAGTCGGGTACATAGATGGAAGGAATGGAAACCACCGTCTTCCAATTATTAAAAGAATACTTTAAGTACACATTTTTCTGAAATGCCAAGTTCTTAACGGCAATATGGCCCAATAAGTACTTCTTGTCGATAGAAATAAAAACCCTTTCCAAAAATACCGGTTTATGGAACAAATGCTGGATCAAATTGTAACTCTTGTTGTAGTCAATACTTTCAAAGTTAATCAATTTCAACTTCCAATCTATTAATTTATGATGCTTGGGCTCGGGGTAGCTTGTCAGGCCAGCATATCCCAAACTAAAATCTAGGTTTTCTTCATCGCTTGGATAGGTGTCACTATAGTCACTGACGTCAGTGTCTTCATCAGTGGAAGCCATGGCTGTGAATTCAGGACTTTGTAAAACGGGCGAGTTACTAGCACTAATTGCAGTGGGCCTGTCTTTTTTCCGGAAAAATCGAACATCAAATTCTGTTCCAAAATGAACTTGTTTTGAGTTAGGGGTTGAGGGTAACGATTTGGAAATGTACTTATCCTTTAACGAAGACTTCAAAATCTCTCCGGACTTCTTTCTGACTAGCTTGGAACCGAAATAATCACGGGTATGCTCCTTCTCCGAGTCGTCATCTCTGTTGTCAATATCATTTTCTTTGCCAGAAAATGTGGCATAATCCTGTAGCTTCAAGTCCCCTGGATGTGGTACATTCTTGTCATTAATCTTGAATTCCAAATCACTGGACTTGTTGATTAAGGAGTTCTGGGATAGTCTTGTGTGAAAACTTTTCTCATTGATCATGTCATTGGACCTGGAGGGCTTGTGGATATATTTCATGGATAATGGTTCGTTCATAGTCACCCAATAATTACGTGTCAAAAGTCAAAAGGGAGCTGAAGAATTGAAGGTATAGGTAAGTTTCTAGAAGGTTGCAGATGTTTCCTCTGTAGGTTATGGATACTTTGGATGCACCCTTGGTTGGAATAACAGGTAATGTTTTTGTACTTACTAATGATATGTGGAGTGAAATCCTTATCTTATGTCTCACAATCACAAACGCAACCACTGGCTTCTAGTATGTAGTACTGGGCCCAAGCTCTATTATAAACACCGCAGATTTTGCAAATGACCCTGTAAACGAAACAACTAGAAAGTGGTAAGTTATTATCCAAAGTGTACGAAAGTTAGTTTTTTTTTGTAATAGATAGCAATTAGGGATGAAAAATTTTTTTGGAAAATAAATCCCCATTTCACGGGTATGTCGCAAGACGGAGACCTGTTCAAACGGGATTGCAAGTTAGATCTAGAGAACCTAGCTATTCCGGGGTTGGGGTTGGTTTACGTGGGTTAGAAGAGGATAACGACACGGGTTGGAACGGGAGGAGCACAAACTACTGCCAGGTCCGCTTTTTGAACTGTGTCATCCAAAATTACTGCAAATGACTTGTGGTCACACAAAAATTGAATTATTCACATACGAGTGGTGAAATATTCTAATACAAGTAATAAAAATGTTGGGCTTACCTGGAATTTATCTATGTACATGCTAGTTACTCTTCTTCTTTTTGTGGTTGGAATGGTGGTTTGTTGTCCAAGTACTTATCAAACGCATCGTTGTTTTCGGGGAAAGGTCTCTTTCCTAAAAGCCTGATCATATCTGTTCTGGTGATGTACTCTTTCTTCAACAACTCTTCGGCAACAAGCTCGACCTCTGGTTTTTTGCTCTTCAAAAGCTCTTGACATTTGACGTAACATTCGTTGACGATTCTTTTGATTTCTTCGTCAATGATCTTGTTGGTAACGTCACTGAAGGGTTTTGTCAAGTCATCTTGTGATCTGGTATCGGCGTAGTTGATCATACCGACTTTAGGCGACATCCCGAACCTAAGAACCATTGACTGGGCCATTCCGGTAACCTTTTTGAAATCGTCATGTGCACCACCAGTGACACTCTTGAAGTGCAATTCTTCACTGACTCTTCCACCTAATGTCATGATCATTCTATCTGTCAATTGCTTGGTGTTCAACAAGTATTGGTCTGGTGGTAAGTATTGAGCATATCCCAAAGCACCACGTCCTCTTGGTACGATACTAACCTTCAACAACGGATGTGCATATTGCAAGAACCAGCCACAAATAGCATGGCCGGCTTCGTGATACGCTACGATTCTCCTTTCTTCTGGTGATAACACCTTGGATTTCTTTTCAATACCTCCGATTACTCTTTCAATGGCCAATTCAAAGTGGTTCAAGGTGACGTTTTCGCAGTTGAATCTGGCTGCAATTAATGCTGCTTCATTGCATACATTGGCAATGTCTGCACCGGAAAAGCCAGGGGTCAAAGCAGCCAATCTTCCGCTTAAATCGTGGTCAATATTTGGAACCAACTTAATCTTACTCAAGTGGACATCAAAAATCTCTTTACGATCACTCAATTCAGGATTATCAATGGTGATATGTCTGTCAAATCTTCCAGGTCTCATCAAAGCGTTATCCAAGATATCTGCTCTGTTGGTACCGGCCAAAACAACCACATGGTCGTCACTTTCAAAACCATCCATTTCAACTAATAACTGGTTCAAAGTGGTTTCTCTTTCATCATTCAGCCCAGTAGCGTTTCCTTTCAGTCTGGCCTTACCAATGGCATCGATTTCATCTACAAAAACGATGGAAGGTGCGTTTTCTCTGGCCTTTTTGAACAAGTCTCTGACTCTGGAAGCACCCACACCAACAAACATTTCCACAAACTCGGAACCAGAAACAGAAAAAAATGGTACTCCTGCTTCTCCAGCAGTAGCCTTAGCAATCAAAGTCTTACCAGTACCTGGAGGACCTGACAAAATAGCACCTCTAGGGATTTTTGCACCTAATTTCTGGTATTTTTCAGGATTTTTCAAGAACTTCACAAATTCCATCACCTCCTCCTTAGCTTCACTCATACCAGCAACATCTTTGAACTTGACTTTGACATCGGTTTCCAGGTTGAACTTCTTTGCTGTACTCTTTCCGAAGCCTAAAGGACCGTTCATACCACCCATTGCTTTACGTGACATGAAGTACATGGCACCCAAAAGCAAGATTGGCGAAAGGAAGGTCATCAAAATCCCCCCCATGGAGGAATTACGTGTGTAGACAACTGGAAGCCTGTCGTCATCAGCAATACCCAACTTTTCCTGGAACAGCTTCAAGTTGTTTTCGAAGTTCTCCATGCCACCTATGGTGAAGTAGTACTGGCCTGGAAAATGAGCTTTACCTGTACTATTTAGCTCAACACTAACCTGATTTCCTTGCACCGTCAATCTGGATACCAAACCCTTGGATAAAAACATATTGTGGAATTCTTGCATGGTAACCTCATGAGTATTCTGAGACATTTCTAAGTTGAGCAACCATGCTATTACAGCAATCCAGAATAATCCCTGGAAGATTTTACGGGGGTTTATTTCCACTTCCACTTGGTAAAGTTTATCGTCTCTTTCATGTTTTTTGTTATGTTTTTTGTTATGTTTTTTATTCGAGTTATTCTTCTCGGGTTCTTTTGGTTCAGCTTGTTCGTCTGGCTCCTGGCTATTTTGTTCAGGTTGCTTTTTAGAAGGTTCTTTTTCTGGAGTTTTGGAATTCACTATCCCATTCCATTTGAAACTGTTGCCTGTGTTGATGGTAATACCGCCTATTTTCAAGGGAAAAAGTTTGGGGAGTGGGCTTTCGTTGATTATGCGATAGTTTAAGCCCAATGCCCTGGATATGACATGAGGTTTGAGTGCTAGGGCCCTTGCAAAAGCCTGCGGTTTTATGGACCTCATGTTTGCCATTGAAAATTTTCGTGAGAATCCACAAAATCTCAACTTACGTAATGAAGATGACGGAGGATAAACGTGAAGAGATACAAATGTGAAGGGAATACAACGTGAGACACAAATGTGAGGGGAATACAACGTGAAACACAAATGTGAAGGGAATACAAGAAGAAGAGGACATGAGAATAAGGAAGAAAAATTAGGACTTTAAGTAGAAAAGGATAAAAGAGAGAACTGAAAGAGGACGTAAAGTAGATTTATTTGAAAGTTGTTGATTTAATGCTTTAGTTGTCTATCTTACATAGTTATAGGGCTCTGTGTCACATAGTTATAGTGCTGTTACATAGTTATAGGGCTGTTACATAGTTATAGGGCTGTTACATAGTTATAGGGCTGTTACATAGTTATAGGGCTGTTACATAGTTATAGGGCTGTTACATAGTTATAGGGCTGTTACATAGTTATAGGGCTGTTACATAGTTATAAAGGGCTTGATTCTTGATTCTTGACTCACAGGTTTGACTTTTCCTTTCAAACAATCACAATTCTTTCTACGACTGTTGACTCCTAAAAGACCTACTAATGAGAGAAAATATATGACCCAATTATATTACATTAAACAGTTCTTACAACCTCGTATGTCAACCACATAAGGACCCAGTTCCTACACGTATGTCACATAAGGACCCAGTTCCTACAACCTCGTATGTCACATAAGCACAGTTCTCATCCAAACACTCATAACTAATAGGTGGTGAAATCAACCACTATGGGTCTATGGTCACTCACTCTGAACCCCTGCTCGTTCCAAGTATCAAGCACATTGTAAGTATTTGCCGTGGCTCCATCCAGTTTCTTCATCCAAATAAAATCAATAACAGTGTGTTGGCTGTTGGGCTCAAACCCGGTATATGTTTCCATGTCAGACAACTGGTGCGCCGCACACCTTCTGGTGTCGTCCATAGTGGTCACAAGGGTCTTGTACGACGCATCCGAGGCCATGGAGTTGAAATCGCCCGTCAAAAATGTCTGGAAGTCGTTGGGAATCGAAGCTATGTAGTTCTTGATCAACTCAGACGACTTTCCTCGTGCCTTTTCACTCACATGGTCATAATGGGTGTTCAAAATATTCACGGAAATGCCTGTTTCTTTATTCATCAAGGTTGCGATAGTGACGATTCTGTAGCACGCAGCGTCCCAGAACTTCGATGGTTTGTTCGGGGTGTCACTTAGCCATTTGGTGGTACTATTAGTGAGCTCCCAGCTCGACTTTTGGTAGAAAATAGGGGCGTATTCACCTTTGGTCCGCCCGTCGTCGCGGCCGATGCCGTAGTAGGTCCAATCTCCTCCGTTCACATTGAATCCTGATAAAATGTCTTTCACTTGGTGGTGCTTGAGTTCCTGGAACCCGATCAACGTGGGAAGTTCGGTGGTGTGCTTTTGCACCAACTCCACCAAGTGTGTTTTGCGTTCATTCCATTTATGCTCATGGGAAAACCTACTTCTGGTATCAACTCTCACGTTCGAGCTGATGAGTCTGAAATTCAAGTCCTGCTTGAAAACAGGGATGGCCGTGATCTGTACTAACAACCAAAAGAACCACAACATACTGGTTCGCTGGGGATCCTGTGGTATTTAGCCTTTTCGAGTGCCAAAGCCTTTCCTGCCAAAGCCTAGCACGTTTAGTGGAAAATACGGTGCGTGCACGCAGGACTGCCTTGGTTTTAATACCTGACTGTAGCAGGGCGGGTTATCTGTACCAGGGTTATCTGTACCAGGGTTATCTGCTTTGTAGCACGACGGGTTATTTGGGATGCTGTTGTAGCTGGTTTTTATAGTTCTGGTTATTAAATTTTCGGTACTTAATGTCTTATCTCATGTAAGTTTGACAGCCTTCACTTTTTGGTGATGACCCCTCACTTGATGAGATGGCGGGAGGCATGTGGAATGTGATCAGAGTACATGACTTCTAGTTGTCTTGAGGGGTCTTGAGGGGTCATAAGGTGTTTAAGGTGTCCATGTCTAAGGTGTTTAAGGTGTCTAAGGTGTCTAAGGTGCTAAAATGTCTAAGGTGTCTAAGGTGTCTAAGGTGCTAAAATGTCTAAGGTGTCTAAAATGTCGAAGGTGTCCAAAATGTCTAAGGTGTCTTAAGTCTATGTATAACTCATCTTAGGGCTATTTATAATTCATCTGAAGTCTATTTATAATCTTAGGTCTATTTATAATCTTAGGTCTATTTATAATCTTAGGTCTATTTATAACTCATCGTAAGCCTGCAACTTAAGCCGATCTCCAAGTGCTCTCAGGTCTGTCATGAGTATAGTCCTGTTCAAAATCTAACTGTCACTTCTGTCAAATCTGTCTGCAATATATAACATCATGCTACTCTCCTAACACCACTCATGCTACTCTCCCAACAGCACCATCTTGAATACCCGTTCCTCGAACCCACCCGAGCACTGTAAAAAACAAATCGTAAAATTTAAATCCGCTAAACTTTATAGTCACATCAACGTCATCACGTAATTCCTGGTGCAAGCACTAAAATGAGTTCTGATGCTCAACCCGAACCGCCATCAACACTTGAGTCACCATTAGTCACTTCAACCACATTAGTCACTCCACCCAAAGAACCTACTTCACCCCAAAATTCAGCCATGGATCTGGCAATAAACCGTGAGGTAATCGAGGATGATACTGACCTCCAGGAATACACAGAATCGGAAATCGACTCTGAAGACGAGTTCACACCCCATGACATCAAGCGTAAGCTTTCTCAGAACGACGCCAATTCCATTGTGGGTGGTGATACCATGCACTCCAAAAAGATCTTCTCGTTCCAGCTCCCATTCGGAAGCTCGAATCTTACCAACTTCAAATTCAAACTTCCTTTCGCCACACCTAACTTGTCAATACCTTTCTTTGGCAACCTGAATCACGACGAAGACATCCAGAAAGACGTGAGACTAAAACTCCAGCGTCAGGAATCAATCGGCACGCTACAAGAGGCCGACTTTTTCAGGAAATACAAAGGCAGGGATGATGTGAGGTTTAGAGCTGTGAAGAAATCGCTTGCTAGCAAATACTCCGGGATCTTGCCGAAAAATCCCCTTGCAAAGCCCGTGCTAATAACTGATCTTCCCGACTACGAATCCATATACAAAAAAATCGACGGAAACATCGTCATAATGGGTGGGTACAGAGGAAGCGTTTTAAGAGATGCCAAAACTGGAAAAACGGTGTGGATTCCCATCCGAGCCGGGTTTCATCTCCGGAAAATCAACCTATTGTTGGGACCCAATCCCGAAGACGAAGCCAACGCTTGTCAAACCATCGTAGCAGACGGAATCTTGAAGAACATCGGCCCCATTGATTTGTGCAAGACATTGATCAAAAGACTAAACAATGGCCAAACTAATGTCAAGGAGTTTGGCTATGACTGGAGACTTAGTGGCGATTATGTCAGTACTCAATTGGTGGAGTATCTTGAACAACTTTACCAAGTCACCGGAAAGCCCACCTTGGTCATAGCACACTCCATGGGTGGTATGATAGCACATCATGCATGCCAGAAGCGTCCTGATCTCTTCAGGTCTGTTGTGTATGTTGGGGTTCCTTCCGAGTGTTTGAATATCTTGGGCCCGATTCGAACGGGGGACCTGGTTTTGTTTCTGGACAAGATTCTTACGGCTGAAGCCAATTTCATGATGCGTTCCAGTTTCAACTTCCTCCCATTATCAGGGTGTGTGTTCTATAACAAGACCACCCATGAGCCCTACGTCCTTGATTTGTTCAACCCTGATACCTGGGTGGAGTATAACTTGAATCCGTTGGTGGGAAAAGATCGAATCTTTAAGAAAACCAGCTCTTCGTATTTCCAAAAGTTTAGAAACATGATGGACTCCGCCAGATCTAGATCGCCTACGGGGTCTCTTAGATCAAGATTGCTGTCGTTAAGTGAAGCTGAGGATGAAGAGTCTGAACTGAGCACTTTGATGAATTCCACTACTTCCACAGGGTCTACCAAGCCCGACATGTATTCGGTTACGTTCGAACAAGCATACAGTTATCTTACACAAGCACTTGAGGCAGCCAAAACCTTCATTCTTGAATTGGATTACAAACCAGAACTAGAATCAAAGTATCCTCCTATGGCAATCGTGTATGGAAATACTATTCCTTCGGTGAGAGGGTCCAACGTGTCTTCGCCACAAGATATAGTCGAAGGAAACTACTATGACTTTTTCTATGGTCATGGCGATGGTGTAGTGCATCAGAAATGGTTGATGCCAGAAAGAAAAGGGTTTTCGTTTTATGATCCGGATACCGGCCAGGGTCAGATTGTAGGTAAGTTTTCTACCGATGCAGGGCATGTGAATCTTATGACGGACTTGAAGGCTATGGGAGAGGCTCTTAATGCGGTATATGAAGCAGAAAAGGTTTGGAAGAGGTAGTTGTTTGTAGAATTGTTTTTAATTTGAATATAGAATCGTTTATTTCAATGTAGAATTGTTTTAATTTGAATATAGAATCGTTTATTTCAATGTAGAATCGTTTATTTCAATGTAGAATTGTTTTTAATTTCAATATAGAATCGTTTGTATATTTTAAGTAATATACAATCGTTTTTATTTCAAGTAATATAGCATCGTTTTCATTTTAGTAAATGCAATCTTATTCATTGAAAAAATATCAAGAGACGGTTCTAAGCCTACTGTACATTTATCATCATGTTAGTTATTCCTCCAGATACTGTACCCTAATCCAGAGACTACAGTCGCTACATTGAATAATCACCTCATAATCACCCTCGCCGCTTCTAGCTCCCTGCTCCAAGTCATCTTCTGTTACCAGCATCCCACTATCGCTTCTACATCTAGGACAAATTGTAACATACTTGCACAAAGATTCCACGAACTCAAACTCGCCCAAATTCACAATATCCAAGCCATCGCCATCAAGAGTGGTTCCCTGGAGTTTAGAATGCTCTTTAAGCGAAATATCATATTCTTCTCGCAATTCGACGCTACCAAGCGTCTGATAAGCTTTCTGAATCAAGTCGATGGTCGTTGTGGTTTCAACCTGTCTCTGCTTATCAGGATGGGTAGAAAGTAGTTTATTTCGGTAGGCGGTTTTTATTTCAGCCAGCGACGCTGTAGGCTTCACCTCTAGCACATCATAGTAATTCATCATCGTACTTGGTTCACCACAAATATCATTCTCATTTACAAACGTTCGCGATGAGATGAAAAATTTACTGATGAAGAGAAAAGCTCAAGACTACACCAACGTGACCGTGACGTCCCACAAAGAACAAGGAGCAGTGGTAGGGTCGTTTTTCAACGGGTTGACCATTCCCGATGACACACACTTCGATTTGTACAAGCACAAGGTGTCAGAAACCTTCGAAGTGCATGGTGAAAACGACCGAGTTGAAATCATCGCTAATTCCATAAAACAAGAACAAGACCACGCATACTGTTTGGCGGTGTACGACCCGGAAACCAAAAGCGTCGAGCTCATTGAGGCGCCATTGGTGCATGGAAAGGTTCTTGCCAAATCCAAGAAGGTGTACCGAGGACCCAAAATCAAACAATTGGGCGCCAGAAACAACATCCAGAGAAACGCTTTGGGCGAGGCGTTTGGTACCAAGAAAGCCAAAAGCGCCATTTCCAACTTGGAGCGGAATAGAATCGACTCCGAGAAATTGCACGACGTTGAGCTTGACATTGTTGACTCGGTCAAGATTTCCACCATCGACTTGCCTACCAGACAAGAAATGGAGAAGCATGTCACTGATTTAAGACCAATTCCTAGAATCAACTTGGATGCCACTGCTGCTGAAGACATCTATGCCATTTCCAGTCTTATACCCAACGCAGACTGGGCCACTATTCGTGTGAATTCGATTTTGACCGAAGAGTCAGCAGAAGAAAAGTTGAAATTGATGGCTTTCTCCAACTCTACTTTCATCAAGAACCGTATTTGTACCAACGACGAAACCAAATTGAAGTTGTTGTATGTGTTATCGGTGTTCCTTGGTATCTACCACAACCGAAGAGTCAAGGACAAGTTCCAGTTGACCACCAAATTCAACCACCAGTTGCTGGATTCCATGCTCAACTACTTGTTGGACACCTTCACCATTTCCAAAGCCACGAAATACGGGAAATCCAAGGATAAGTCGTTCATCATTGACCCCCAGAACGAAGACAGATTGCTCTGTTACATCATTGCTGCCATGTTCCACATCGACAACTTCTTGCTCAACATCGAGCCATTGGGCTACGAGTTGAACTTGAAGCCGGTGAAGTTGATTAACTTGGTGAGAATCATGGGGGGGTTGGTTAAGCCTGCTACCCAGGGCCAGGCCGAAGCCTTGGATATTCCAAAGAACAAGGTGTCCACCACCAAGTTGGCAAGTTTGAAGGCTCCAGTGAAGTTGCCAGACATGAGCAAGAGAGTAAGAAGATAGGGTATGTAGGTAATGGGGTATTCCTGATGTCTTTCTCTTTGGTTGTCTTTGATTCTCTTGATTCTCTTTGATTCTCTTTGATTCTCTTTGATTCTCTTGATTCTCTTGATTCTCTTTGTTTTTTTTTGATTTAGTTACTGAATCTTTTGTGAAGAGGTTAGTCAAGAAATAGGAAGTTGTAAGTCATGAAGACATGCTAGAAATAATGAACAATATTATTGAATAAAGTCTTAGAAGTTGAATTGAAGTATAGCTCTTCAATTCACTTCTAGAACCTAGCACTTTTATAACAAAGTTATAATACAGATCCAATCTGCTATCTAGTAGTTGTATGAACGTCCTCCTGGTCTTATTATATACTGATACTGATGTCGTTTTCCGACATACGACACTTTTTGCCACCAAAAATATCCAATTGAAATCTGATACATCATTTAATTTATATTCATATTCATTGAGTCGTAGCTTTCATCTGATACACAGGATACACCATATAATCCAGTTTCCTTCTCTATACAAGAAATTCATCGAGCTGGTTCGTCACAAGTGATATATAGAGGTTCTTAACTGAGCAACATTGGTAAACAATTACAGTAGCTGACATATTATAACTGACATATTATAACTGACACATCACAACTGACGTATCACAACTGACACATCACAACTGACACATCACAACTGACACATCACAACTGACACATCACAACTGACACAATTCAGGCCTCAAGTATAAAACCACAATCCAAATCCGAACCGTAGAAATTGCAGTTGAATTTTTGATGATGTGGACTTCAGCCGCTTTTTCCTTATTGTGGTAGTATGGGTTGTAGCATATGGACATCACCGTAGGCTTGATGTTCGAGTCTTCAGAACACAAGTGGTTCCCAAACTAGAACTCAGTTTCTGCGTCTGGTCTACTGTAGTGACTGGTTTGTGAATTGGCAACAATTTGATCCAGCCATAGTAAATACCTGGATCGTTATTAAGAGCCGGGAAAACTGGGATATTGGCGGTGGGGATGCCTAATTCAGACGACCCTCTCCAAACCCATTTATTGCTGTCGAAAAGAGATCAAGGCAGCAACTAGACGTTTTACAATGGAATGAATACGAACCATTATTATCGCAGTCCAAAGGACCCTAATTCATCTTCACTCCTACCACGAAACGGCTTATTTCTCTCGACTGAAACAACAAAACAACATGTCGGTAAGAACCTCAAAAATGACCGCGTGAAGAAGACAAAGAAGTGTAAATAACGTCTTCATGAATATAAAGACGTGCAAGTACATTTTTCAACTTTGTTCTGGAAGAAACTGTTCAGCACTTCTAAAATACCATTTTATTCCACTTATAAAGACTGCAAATGAAGTGTTAATGAATAAATACCATTTTATTCCACTTATAAAGACTGCAAATGAAGTTTAATGAATATAAACGTTTAAAAACCGTCTTCGGATGAATATGAGAAGTGTAAATAACATCTTGAATGAAGTGCAAATGAAGTCTTGAATACAAAGACTGCAAAGTACATTTTTCATGTTTGCTAAACTCTTCCAGTGCAAAATCCCATTCTATCCACTTCTACCCAAAACTCCACTCCCTTCCTACTATATTCTACGTATCCTTCATACGCAAACCATCACCAACAAATTCGCATCGCAATGGAAGATATCGAAACCAACCTCCATGCATTGGCCGAATGTGAAAAGCTTATGGATAAAGCCGAACGTGACGCCGAAATATATAGAATCAAACAAACACAACCGATTTTCCAGCAAAGAAGAGGGATTCTCCAAAACATCCCAAAGTTCTGGTACATAGTTTTGGCGGAGAACGACGACTTCTCTGACTACGTGAGCGTGGAAGATTTGAAGTATTTAGACAGCATTAGCGACATATACGTGCACTATAAGATCAGTGATGGCGAACCCAAGAACCCAAAGGACTTTTGCATCACTGTAAAGTTTGATAAAGGGCTTGTTCCCGAACAAACCATCACCAAACACTTTGAAATCACGGTGGAAGACGGCGAAGAAGTGATTACTTCGGAAGCCGTGGCCGTGCAATGGCCCCAGGAGCTTGACTTGATCAATCCCCAACTACTCAAAGCCAAACACAAGCAAACTGGCGAGCCCATAGACAAGAGAAACTACCGCATGGGCATGAAGTCGTTTTTTGCCTGGTTTGATTGGACGGGTGAAAAACCAGGAAAGGAGTTCCGAAACGGAGAGGAGTTGACCCGTTTGATCACTGATGACTTGTATCCATATGCTGTGAAGTATTACACCGAGGCCTTGCCTGGTGCTGATGAGGGAGAAGATACTTCTGATCCTGAGGAATTGGATTTGAGCGGAGACGAAGAGGAGGATAACAAGAGGAAGGCTGAGGATGATGAAACTGCTAAGAAGAGGGCAAGGAACTGAAAAAGAACTGAAAAAGAGCTGAAAAAGAGCTGAAAAAAGGACTAAAGCAAGGAATTAAAAGGCACAGAGAAGACAGACCCGTACACCAGAAGAAAAAACCTCCTAAAGAAAAAACCTCCTAAAGAAAAAACCTCCAAAAGAAAAAACCTCCAAAAGACAAAATCTCCAAAAGAAAAACCTCCAAAAGAAAAAACCTCCTAAAAAGAAAAAAACCCTAAATACGTACATTCTTAGAAGTGTTTCGCTTGTTTCAGCCATTCACTCCAGATTCTGTAGCTTTATTCTACGCTTGACTCCAGTAATCCTAATTTCAGTGTTTTTTCTTCTTTTCTCTTCATTCTTTTTGCAAATCTGTCTTTCTGCTCCGTTTTGACGAGATTCTACCCTCAATACTACCTAAATACCCTCATTTATCCCATACACCGTCACCCACCTGAACATAAGAACCAAGCCGCGCATTTTTTCAGGTATTTTTCACTCCATCTTCGTGGTTCTCATCACCGTCGTTTCCCTGATACCTGGATATAACGTGCTATTCACATATCCAAGTATATACTGGTTATTTCATCAATCGGTTTGCGAAAACACCATTACTAACCATACAAACCCATCTCAAAAACTTACCAATGACAACCGCCGCAGAAGAACCGTTCACAGGCCCAAACTTGAACATCACGCTTGTATGTCCCGACTGTAAGACATATCCCCCCGACTTGATAGAAAGATTCAGCGAAGGCGATATTGTATGCGGAAGCTGTGGTTTGGTCCTCAGTGATAGAGTGGTTGATACCAGATCTGAATGGAGAACCTTCAGTAACGATGACCAGAACGGAGATGATCCTTCACGTGTGGGAGATGCTGGAAATCCTTTGTTGGACCACGAAGACTTGTCTACGATGATTTCTTCCGGCCCCGAAACCATGAAAATTGGCAGAGAGTTGAGCAGAGCACAATCCAAGAGTTTGGTGGATAGAAAAGATAACCACTTGGCTTCGGCGTTTGCTAAGATCTCCCAGATGTGTGATGGTTACCAGTTGCCGAAAATCGTGCAAGATGGTGCCAAAGAGGTGTACAAGTTGGTGTATGAAGAGAGACCGTTGCGTGGGAAGTCCCAGGAGTCGATTATGGCGGCTGCCATTTTCATTGGGTGCAGAAAAGCCAAGGTTCCTCGTTCTTTTAAGGAGATTTGGGCTTTGACCAATGTTCCGAAGAAGGAGATCGGGAAGGTTTTCAAGATCATGAATACTTTGATCCAGGAAAAGAACGCTACTAATCCAAGTGCGTTTGCTTTGATTGAGGATAATATGCAAACTACCCAGACTTCGGCTGAAGATTTAATCAGAAGATGCTGTTCTAACTTGGGTTTGTCTACGCAAATCACAAACGCAGCCGAGTACATTGCCAGAAAGTGCACTGAGATTGGGGTTTTGGCTGGTAGATCGCCTACTACCATTGCTGCAACTGTGATCTATATGGCGAACTTGATCTTTGGTGCTGACTTGCAGTCGTCAAAGATTGCTGACAAGACTGGGGTGAGTGAAGGTACCATCAAGACCTCGTACAGAGTCATGCTAGAACATAAAAAAGACTTGATTGATGCTTCCTGGAACGATCAGACGAAGCCGGAGGTCAGTTGATGTAACATAATGGGTAATATAGTGTTTTCTTTTTCTTTTCTTCTTTTCTTTTCTTCTTTTCTTCTTTTTCGTAACTTATTCTTTGATTTCTTCTTTTCGTCTTTTCGTCCTTCTTTTCTTCTTTTTCGTAACTTATTCTTCTTATTCTTTGATTTCTTCTTATTCTATTCTTCTTTTCTTCTTTTCGTCTTTTCGTCTTTTTCGTAACTTATTCTTTGATTTCTTCTTATTCTTCTTTTCTTTTCTTCTTTTCGTCTTTTTCGTAACTTATTCTTCAATTTCTTCTTATTCTTTTCTTCTTATTCTTTCCTTCTTTTCCTCTTATTCTTTTCTTCTTCTTTTCTCTTCTCATCAACTTTAACACAACTTTTATGCTGCAAAATTCCCAATAAAATCAATGCGCTTTTTACGATTGCTTCACACCAAAACAGAGTTTCTCTCGTTCCACACTCTAGGCACTGGGTACAAAACGACAAAGTACCCAATAGTGTTATGCCATGGTCTTTCTGGGTTTGATAGCTTGATTTTTCTTCCCCGGCCAAATTTCTGGAGAAAGCGAACCATCAAAAAGGTCATTAAAGATGGGCTTGTGAAAATTGATTATTGGTATGGAATCCATCAATACTTGCAAAAGCTCGGCTGCGAAGTATATATAAGCAGAGTGCCGCTGTTTGGAACCATTGATGAAAGAGCTGAGAGACTTCACGCTTATTTGGACAGCCGGTTTGAATCTCCAACCAAAGTAAACTTGATAGCCCATTCCATGGGAGGGTTGGATTCTAGGTACATGATTTCGAAGTTCAAGAGCACAAAGTACCTGGTGGCGTCTCTAACAACTGTTTCGACCCCCCATCGAGGTTCTGAGGTGGCTGATTTTGTTATAGACCATCTTAACTTCCCGTTGTTGGTATCAAAAGCAGTTCCGCAATTGACCACCTACTACATGAAGAAGTTCAACCAGCAGATAATCGACGACCCAAACGTGGCGTACTTCTCGTATGGTGCTAGATTCAATCCTAGGTGGTACAACTTGTTCCATTATCCACATTATCTCATCAAAAAAGAGGTTCGATACAGAGACAGTGTCAATGAGAAGCAGCCTGACGCTAGTAATGATGGGTTGAAGCAGCCTGACGCTAATAATGATGGGTTGAAGCAGCCTGACGCTAGCAACTGGGACAATGATGGGTTGGTGAGCGTGGCTAGTGCCAAATGGGGTGAATACTTGGGTACTTTAGATGACGTGGACCATTTGGATCTTATTAATTGGACGAATCGATTGAGATCTTTATTTGACCATCTCTCTAATAAGCCTGAGCACTTCAATGCTTTGGGATTCTATTCACATGTGATCCATGATCTCCTGGTACGGGGGTTTTGATTATATATTGATTAATGGTATGGACTCAGTAAGGCACCGACTACTCACACATGGTGATAACCTTATCGAAACAAAACTCCTCAATGCCCCATTTCCCGTTGAATCTACCGTAACCACTGCTTTTAACTCCTCCGTGTGGCGCAGTAGGTTCGTCAAAAATTGTAGGACTATTGATATGGACTCCTCCGGTTTCAATTAGCTTAGCTAGCTTGAATGCTTTGATAGTATTCTGCGACCAAATAGACGCTTTTAGACCATAACTCTCGTTGCTGTTCACGTCTCTAACAAGTTCATTCGAATCTTTGAATTTATAAACACATGCAACCGGGCCAAAGATTTCGGCACTACTTATTTCGGCTTCTGGGGCAACGTCAGCAAGTATCAATGGTGTGAGCGGGTGGTTTTTGTCACTCAAATGACCATGTGTTCCAACAACAATGGAAGCGCCTTTATTGAGGGCTTCTGTTACCAACCGATGGATATTTGACGTGTAAGCGTACATGCGTTGCAGGATGTTGAAATCTGCATTAGTCAATTCCTTCTCTCCAGCAATCTTGACCTTCTTGATAAACTCATCATAAACCGTTTCTTGTACAAAGATCTTGTCTGTAGACATACAGATCTGCCCTTTGTGGCCCCAGGATGCAAATAATGTGGCTGGAATACATTTATCCAAATCAGCGTCTTGTTCCACTATAGTGTAGTTTTTACCACCCAATTCCAATAGCAAAGGCTTCAAGTACTGTCCAGCAACACTGGCGATTTCACTTCCAGTTTTAGACGACCCTGTGAAGTTGACCTTGCGGATATGTTTGTTCTTGATCACTTGTTCCACCACGTATTTGTTGTCTTGTGGTTTCACATTGATCATTTGCAACACCCCCGGGGGAATTCCTGCTTTTAAGAAGCATTCCACGATCAAAGCCGTGGTTTTCACTGATAATTCATGCGATTTCACAACTACTGAACACCCGGCCGCTAGTGGGGCCGAGAGTGCCCTACCAGTCAATACTCCAGGTGCATTCCAGGGAGCTATAGATAAAACAGGCCCGACTGGAGTTTTGACGCAGAGCGATATGTCTGTTTGTTGGCTTTTCATCACCACGCCATCAGCATCTGAAACAAGCGTGATATACTCTTTCAATTGTGTTATGATATTGTCTGCATTGAAGTTTGCAAACCATACCGGTAAACCGTTTTCCAACAACGATTGCACCAAAGCTGGCTTTTCCTGCTGGACGCAACCACACGCTTTCGTTAAAATATCGATTCTTGCGTTGTAGTCCATACTTGACCAAACCTGGAACCCTTTCATGGCATTTTCACATATTTGATTCAAAGCTGCATCGTCATCTTTTTGCAAGCAATTTACCTGGTATAGCACCGTGTTGTCGACATCGTGGGAATTGACGGTATACGTACTGGAACTAGTGTAATGTTGTTCGACAATACAATTGATGGTGTTCATTTTGAACAATGTGAAAGTTGCGGATTTGAGATTTTGGAATTGCTGCAAATTTCAATGCAAAACGACATAAACATGAGTAATGAAGTGAACGAAGTGAGAGATAAGAGAGGAAGTATACAAATAACAATGAATAGTTTGAAAAACCTATAAAGAAAGAAGAAGAAGAAAAGAAGAAAAGAAGAAAAGAAGAAGAAGAAAAGAAGAAAAGAAGAAGAAGAAAAGAAGAAGAAGAAGAAGAAGAAAAGAAGACAAGAAAGAAACCATGCTTAGTATCAACTAGAAATGCTTGGAATGGCTCCATGCTTGGAATGGCTCCGTATGTTAAAAACAGTGACGTCTTTATTAACCACACAAATATTCAAAAAACATCATTTCTCTTCCTGGAGTCGTTCCAACACTCTGAAGGCTTGGAACAAGTATAAAAAAATGACATGCAGCTTTGACAAGAGCATTCAACATCCACGAAACCATTTAATATCCAAGAATCGGAACCATGGCTGCAAATATGTCGTGCGACATCACAATAGCTTCAAATTGGAAAACTCCACGGCACACGAGTCACAATAAGCCTTCAAAGCGCTGATACCATCTTGGATTTCGGTCACGTTGGTTGTTGGGTCTTGAATAAGGTCCTCAAACTGGCTTTCGTGTATATAGGAGCATTTCTTCAACTCACTCATAAGCCAATTCTTCCATTCACTTTTAGCTATTTCTTGCTCCATCAGATTCAAAATGTTGAACTCTACAAGTAGATGATGTCTTTTTATCCCGATTTCCTGGAATGATGACCGTAAACCAAGCGCAAACTCTCGGAATGCTGAATCTGTGTATTCCCTTTCCCAATCAATAGGTCCCTCAAAATTCTTCACAAAAGAAACCTTCTTGAACGCATCAAAAGCCCCTGGTGACAATGCTGGAGTATTGTCTACGCTTTCTGGTTGTTTAAAGTTGGCATCAGAAACAATAAACTTGGTAATATCCTGTAAGTCCTTAAGAAAAACTGCCCTCTGTAGCATATAGGGTCCTTTATTGAATAGTTTATCAGCTGATGATTGTGCACTATGTACCTGCCAATAGCTCTTTGCTGTTCTCGAAAAGAAAAACACATTACTAATTGATAAAAACACAATTATCAAAAGTAATAGCCTTTGTGCTGTGATTTCCTTCAAATATTTCAATGCATTTATACAAACATCGCTGCAAAATGTAATAATACTCACGATCCATGCTGCGGTTGGTGTAATCAAAAGGTGGTACACTGCTGTTCTCATACCTATTGTGCAAACAGGCTCATCTGCTATTCCATCAACTGTGTCGTTTGTCTGGCTGAGTTTTCCGTAAAGGTAAATGGCTCTTGCTAAAGGCGCATCCCTACCCAATAGCTTACATACATCTCGTAGTTTCTGGTGGTGACTTGCCAACTCATCCCTTTGTAGTCTTAAAAATAAAGATTTTGCAATAATGTTGATGAATTTGTTAGACACAAAGTTGATGGAAGCATAAGATCTGACTTTACAGGAGTCAGAGTTAATACTTTCAATGACCAATCTGTAGGAAAATGAAAATTTCGAATTGTAGAAAGAAAACCACCTTCTACTGTAAGTGACATTGTAGTAATGTTCATCTATCATCTTTTCTATTGTGATTTCAACAAGGAATTTCCTGTACTTCATGCCTGTTCTACGTGCGGTATAAGGTAGAATCTTGACTAATTTACCGTCAGATTTTACCGACCAAGGCTTCCTTTGTACCCCGAAAAGTTCAAACCCATCTGAGTCTCTGATGAGACTGGAATTATCTCCAAAGAGTGCATGAAACATTGCTTTGGCTGGAATAGGGTACTGGAATACAGATGAAATCAATGCATCGTCACTATAATCAACCGGCAATTCCATGGTATCATAGCGCTGACTTTGAATCACCGAAGGAATCTTGGAATCTTCAGGGTTTGGAGCTGTGGCTTCTTCAAAGTTATCATTATGCCGGTTAAAATCTTCGTCGACTTTATTCATTTCAACTAAAACCTGCTTCAAATTCTTGGGATTGGTTTCCAACTTGTTATTGATAAGAATATCTATTTTTTTTTTGATCAAGTCGGAGCTCTCCATGAACACTTTGACCTTAACGGAATCAAGGAATAGGTTAATCACAACAGTATCGTACTCTACTCCTGGTATGGAATCAACTGACATAACTTTGCTCATATCTGATTTGTACAACGAGGTAAAGCAAATGACTTTATTGCAGAACAATAACCCCTTGTTGGTAAGAAACACTCTACAGCACAATTCTTGGTTGGTGTTGGGACACAACAAGCAGGAAAATGAAAACAAACATATCTCGTTTTCTTCAATACTGTTTTCAAATAAAGCTCTCATTTCAACATCTACCGATATCAATGAAACAGGATACTCGGGTGGGTATTCAATATTGGTTTTTGCGGCTCTTAGCTCGTCTGCTTCGTTGTCCAATTTCGACAGAATACCACTTGTAGTTACTTCAGGTCCTGATCTGTTGATAGAGCTTTGAAGATAGTACAAACCCCAATTAACACTACCCCATATATTTGCAGTCAATGCATTTGGTATTGAGATGCTTGATGCAATTGAATAGGCTACAATTGCAGTTTTGGTGTTACTTGTTGTTAATGGCGGTCTGACCGAAGGAATCTGGTTATACATGTTCTTTTGGAAGAAACTTTCGTTTTCAGCAATCTTTGCTGAAAGGGTTGATGAATATATAATTTGACCAGAGTCATTTTTAATTTTGGTATTTGTTAATTGTCTATCGATGATTGTGTCGATAGTAGACGCAAACTCGGTAAGCAAGGGTGGAAATCTTGAATATCCTATTCTGTAGTCTTGCAGGTCCTCGTCCAACTCTCCAAGCCGTGTTTTTTCATTTTCAAACACTTTCATCCAAGATTTTAGCTCTAGCAAGCTTTCAGCCTGAAATATCAATATTTGGTCAATGGTTTTGATCTCCATACAGAATCTTCTATTTTCCTGAGCTGCGTATCTCACATTTAGAAGCATGACACCGATTTTGTCAGTTTCCTGAACGAAGGTTGTAGAGGGACTCAAAACAAGCATTCCAAAAAGACCACACTTTACAAAAACCCACCGCTTTACCCAGATTGGCTTGGTTGAGTTGGTGGTCCAGGTTTTCATGAGAAGATAACCATGTTTTTCGTGGGACGGCTCGTAGACTTGACTCAAAGTTGAACTGTTGATGAGCGAAGAGTTGTATTCATTAGGATCACCCGAAGGTTCAAATAACTCAAAAGAAGACTTTTCAATTTCGATTCTGGCTTGAAGCATGTTGTCCTCCAAGAGCTTCATAGCTTGGGCGTAGCTTTTGGCCCAAGATGAAGCTCTTACAATTCTGGTTGCTTCTTGCAAGAGCGCATGAGAAATACGGGAAGATTCTCCTTGCAAGACTTTTGTAGTCCAAGAATGAGAAGCAAGGGAAGTCAATTTGATATCCAAAATACCTGAGATGCTATTGATGACGATAATAAGATCCAAAGAAACCCTCAAGTACTCTTTTCTGCTTTCAAATAACTGAAATGCATCCTCAATTGCCATTCCAGGGTCGGTTGTTTTAGGACTAGCCATGTATACACTTAAATACTGGTCGTACTTTGTTTGAGTTATATCGAATTCCTTCCTAATTTTAAGGTACCTTTTATACTGAAGGTTGAATTCCCTAACAGTGTTGAAGATTGGTTCTGGGTTGAAGGTAAGCAACCTCAACGAACCATGGATAACCTTTTTATGAAGGTCCAAGGATTCCTTAAGCAACGGAACGGTGATTTCTTGGTCTAAAATACCTTCCTGAGCAAAACTAGGCGATAGGTGCTCCACAAAACCAGTGAAATAGCTCTTTAATTCCTCTACTTTTTTGGGAATCTTAGTGAGTGAGCTGGCTAATGCTGGAAACCATTGCGAGATGTTTAGCAACTGAGAGTCCAAATGGTTCACAGAAGCACGGAAACTGGGCGAATCCAACGACGCTTCCTTGAAGTTCACAGATATCAACCGGAATTGTCTGTTTGCCCCAGCGCCTGCTGGTTCCACTGGTTCCACCATTTTAGTGGTTATAGGCGGCGGCTAACAAACCTGGCAAAACTTCAGCAAAAAAATAGCTGAAAAAGCTGAACCAAATGTTTCAGAAGTGGATTTCTAGAACTACACTTGAAAACTACACTTGAAATGAGTTCAAGTACACTCACTGGCCTTCAATGTGATGTGTTACTGAGAGCAACTGGATCTAGAAAGTTATTTTGTGCGCATTTTTTGAACTTCAAAAACCACAAACATTTGCCAGTATTTTGAGCAGTAGCTTGAAACTAACGTAGGTTAACCGTAGGACCCGGGTATAGCTAGCACAGGAGGAACCAGCGAGAGGGAAACCTCACGTGACTGGTCACGCCCCGAGCACGCTATTAGTCACGCTCTTGATCACGTGACCGTGGGCCCAAATTGAATTCGCGAAACCAAAATAAATAAACACTATGAAGGTAGAAGAGCTCATCATCGATGGGTTCAAGTCCTACGCCACACGTACAGTGATATCAGGATGGGACTCGCTGTTCAATGCCATCACAGGATTGAATGGGAGTGGAAAGTCCAATATTTTGGACGCCATTTGTTTTGTTCTCGGTATCGCTTCTATGACGACAGTGAGGGCGTCTAGTTTACAGGATTTGATCTACAAAAGAGGACAGGCGGGTGTGACCAAAGCAAGTGTGACTATTGTTTTTGATAACAGCGAAGTCCGGAAATCACCCATTGGATTCGAAAATTGCCTGAAAATCAGTGTCACGAGGCAGATCATATTGGGAGGCACGTCGAAGTACTTGGTGAACGGCCATAAAGCACAACAGCAAACGGTATTAAACCTCTTCCAGTCGGTTCAATTGAATATAAATAACCCGAACTTCTTGATCATGCAGGGAAAAATCACAAAAGTGTTGAATATGAAACCTTCAGAGATCCTTTCGCTTATTGAAGAGGCTGCAGGTACTAGAACATTCGAAGAAAGAAAGGAGAAAGCGACCCGGACCATGAGCAAAAAAGAGGCCAAGTTGATTGAAATCAGAAACTTGTTGCAGGAAGAAATCGAACCAAAACTAGAGAAGCTTCGGGCTCAGAAGAGAACGTTTTTGGAGTATCAACAAACCCAGACGGATTTGGAAAACTTGACCAGAGTGCTATCGGCTCATAGCTACGTGCAATACTCCAATAAATTCGATGAATATCTGAAGATGTTGAACCACAAAGAGCTGATAATGAATGATGTGAATATACAAATAGAGTTGGTCTCGGGGGAAATCAGCCATTTGAACGCAGACTTGGAGCAGGTTAAACTACAGAGAGAGCAAGAAATGAAGAAGGATGGTCGTATTAAGGAGTTGGAAGCGTTAGAAAACGAGTTGACTGAAGAGGTCACCAGGTTGAATACCACGCTTGATATCACCAAAGATAACATGAAGGACGAAAACAAAAAGCACAAGAAAACAGTAGCACAGAAAGAACTGTTGCAGAACTTGATTTCCAACAATTCAGGGGTCTATAAAGAATATGAACAAACATTCAATGCCTCAAAAGAACAATTGCAACTTTTGAAATCGGAGTTTAGTAAAAAGGAAGAGTTATTATCTTCGCTATCGACAGGTATTTCCACTAAAGGGGGAGCTGGTGGGTACATGGCACAATTAAAAGAAGTCAAAGAACTATTGAACGAGAGCTCAACCTTCAAGCAACTGTCAAATTTGAAAATAAATCATTTAAAGCAGCAGTTAGTTGAAGACATGTCACAATTAAACCAAGCAAGATCGGAATACGAGACCTTGAGTAAGGAAATGGAAAGTTTCTCCAAAGAAGTGGAAATAAAGGAGGCAAAGTTGATTGGATTCGGCTACAATCCTGAAAAAGTAGCCGAGTTGAAGAAACAAGAATATACCTTGAATAACCAGATGAATAAGTTAAATACTCAATTGGATTATCTCAGAAGAGAAGTGGGTAATGTCGATTTCCAGTATTCGCTACCATCGGCCAATTTCGATGCCAGCTCCGTCAAAGGTAGTGCAATCCAGCTTTTCAGCTTGCAGGAGTCTCACAACAATAAGGCTATGGCATTGCAGATATGTGCTGGTGGTAGATTGTACAATGTGATAGTAGATAATAGTGAAGTTGCCTCGCAGCTTTTGGAGAATGGAAGATTGAAGAAAAGAGTTACTATTATTCCCTTGGATAAAATCAACTCCAGAACTGTTAACCCACAAGTTGTGGACTACGCAAAAGATTTATGTCCTGGCCAAGTAGAAATTGCCATCGATTTAATTGACTATGACCCAGAATTGGTTAAAGCAATGCAGTATATTTTCGGTACCACCTTCATTTGCGATTCGCCAGAAGTGGCTAAAACTGTTACTTTTGATGCCAAAATCAGAACTAGATCGATTACATTGGAAGGAGACATATATGATCCTGAAGGAAACTTGGCAGGTGGTTCTCGTAAGAACACGTCTAGCTTGTTAATAACTATGCAGAAATTCAACAAGATTCAGTTGGAAATCAACGAGTTGAAGAACAAGTTGAATGAAGTGCAACAAGAACTTGGGATGTACAACGATTTAAGCTACAAGACCAGGGACTTGCAAAATGAAGTGGACTTGCAGAAGCAAGAGTTGAAAAACTTGAATAGAAAGTTGGAAAATAACCAAGCTACTATAATAGTCAAAGAATACGAGCGTAAACAGGAAGAAGTAAAAGGATTACAAGCAGAAATTGCAGATGCTGAGATAAAAATCGGAGAATACAAGCAGCAGATCAAGGTTATCGAAAAAGACATGAAGGAATTCAACACCAACAAGGGATCGAAATTGAAAGAACTTGAAGTTGAGGTTGACAAGTTGAGAAATCAAGTTATTGATAAACAAGAAGAAATCAACACCCAGGAAGATGAATACCAGAGTCTAATGGTTGAAAATGATCAGAGGAAATCGGAGATGGAAAGCTGCGACGAACAGATCAAACAACAAGAAGCAATGATTAATGAATACAATGTGAAACTTAAGGAGGTAACCAGGGAGGTGGAAATTTTGAATGACAGACTAGCCATCGCTAAAGCCCAACTTGAGGAAGAAAAGGCCAATTTGACGGGATTGAATGAAGAGGTAAAAGAGTTGAACAAAGTCATAGCCCATAAAACGCAAATATTAGATGACCACAAATTGTCAGTACAGAAGTTGAGTCATGAAGTGGAAAAGATCTCAAGCAAGAATAATCATTATAAGCAAAGACTAGACAAGTTGATTGAGGAAGTGGAATGGGTTACCGATTCGAATATTGTCGAGAACTTGATTAGAGAGTACCCTACATTCAACATAGACGAAAACGCCAACCAAATAAGTATTCTTCAGGAAAAGTTTGACGAGATGAAGCGTAAGGTCAACATCAATATCATGAGTATGATAGACAATGTAGAAAAGAAAGAAACTAGTTTGAGAACTATGATAAGGACTATCGAGAAAGATAAGTCTAAGATCATGAATACCATCGAAAAGTTGAATGGATATAAACGTGACACCTTGAACAGCACCTATTCCAAAGTCAGCATGGACTTTGGGGGTATCTTTGCCGATTTGTTGCCAGGATCGTTTGCGAAGCTTGTGGCTGTGAACCCTATGGACGTTACCAAAGGCTTGGAGGTAAAGGTGAAGCTTGGGCCGGTGTGGAAAGAAAGTTTGGTAGAGTTATCTGGAGGCCAGAGATCATTGATTGCGTTGTCATTGATCATGGCATTGTTGCAATTCAAGCCAGCACCCATGTATATTTTGGATGAGGTTGATGCAGCGTTGGACTTGTCACACACGCAAAACATTGGGCACTTGATCAAGACTCGATTCAAGGGATCTCAGTTTATAGTTGTTTCATTGAAGGAGGGGATGTTTACTAATGCCAACACTGTGTTTCGTACGAGGTTCCAGGATGGTACGTCGGTTGTGTCAGTGCTTTGATGAGAATAGACGAAGAATAGTGGTTGTTAGAATAGTAAAGAAGTGGTTTTGGTACAAAAGACTGAAGAACTCTGTCAGTTTAAGTACAAAATTGTGATTTCTGGTGGTTTTTTAAATATTAAAGCAAGTGGTTTTTTACAATATTAAAGAAATTGGTTTTGTTAGAAGATACCAAAGAAAGTGGTTTTGTTACAATACTAAAGAACTTGGTTTTGTTACAATACCAAAGAAAGTGGTTTTGTTACAATACTAAAGAAAGTGGTTTTGTTAGAATACTAAAGAACTTGGTTTTGTTACAATACCAAAGAAAGTGGTTTTGTTACAATACTAAAGAAAGTGGTTTTGTTAGAATACTAAAGAACTTGGTTTTGTTACAATACCAAAGAAAGTGGTTTTGTTACAATACTAAAGAAAGTGGTTTTGTTAGAATACTAAAGAAGTGGTTTTGTTAGAATAGTAAAGAAAGTGGTTTTGTTAGAAGATACCAAAGAAAGTGGTTTTGTTAGAATATAAAGAAATTGGTTTTGTTAGAAGATACCAAAGAAAGTGGTTTTGTTAGAAGATACCAAAGAAAGTGGTTTTGTTGGAAGATACCAAAGAAAGTGGTTTTGTTACAATATTAAAGAAAGTGGTTTTGTTAGAATACTAAAGAACTTGTGGTTTAGTTGGAATCTGTAAAACTCTGATAGTTTAAGACAAAATTGTGATTTCTAATTCAAATTCTGCAAAATTCAAAAAACCTGAAATAAAGATGAAACTAAAGAACAACCGCCTGAATCCTACACAATAACCAATAATACCTCTCCTGCACCACACAATCACCAGTAACACTATTCTACACCACATAAACCCAGTACACTATTCTCCACAGAATTGATAAGAATATTCAGACAACGATTTAAAAAAAAAGATTTTTTAGGCGAAAAAGCCAGATTTCAACCGAAACCTCTACACCCAATTCAAATACACATCATCAACCAATAATCATCAACCAATAATCTTCCCAAACGTCATTCATCCATCATCTCATCTCATCTCATCTCAAAATCGCAGCACAAAATCTCAAATCTCAAATCTCAAATCACAAAACCACAAAACCACAAAACCACAAAACATAAATCGCAGATGACACCGTTGAGGATGCTGTGGGTGAGGCACCAGCTGACAAGACGGGTGCTACAGAGGCCCAAGAGTCAGGTACGTCACGAACCAAACGCAACTAAAACATACGTAGCTGTGAAACTGAACCCAGAACTTGAAGTTAGAAAGAACCGAAACGGCGCCAACGACGGCAACGACGGCAACGACGGCAACGACGCCAAAAATACAACCAACGACGGCAAAGAAAATAAAAGAAACGACGCCAAAGAAAAAACCAATGCATACGTGAAAGGGATACAAAGCCTTAAAAGTGCCCTTGAACAACCCAAGGCTACGCCCAAGAAACTAGGCGGCACGATTATAGACATACTCAAGGCCAGTGAAGCCCGAAGAAAGCAGGGATTCGTTGATTTTGAAAACATCAAGCTCGATTTGACCAAGTCAAATGCAGATTTGGTGGCTCTGATAACCGAAAACCTGAAAAACAGAATGCACGCCCGCATCACCACCCACAACCACCTCTGGAACAAGAGTCTAGACCGGTTTGTGGCGGACTTGTGCAAGAAAAACCCCAGCTACAAGCACATGGACGAAGCCGTCGCCAAACAAAAAGCCCTTTCGGTGTTCGAAGACTGTTTCAGGGCCGGAAAAGTCAACGTCAACAGGTACGGGTTTCCGCTCGGCGTAGGAGACTTGGTGGTCACTTCCAACGGAAGCAGCGACTTCTACCTCGTGGTACAGACCCCCAAGAGCATTCAGAACGATAGCTACACCTTCGTGAATGCCCGGGGCCGGGTTTTGTTTGGCGACAGAAGAGCCGTCAAGTTCAGGATCCCGTCGGTTTTTCCTTCGTATTTCGACCCCTTGCTTCTGGGATTGGTGATGATTGAGCGGAAAACCCTCGGCGTGAGTCCTATGGGCATCAGCGACGAAGCACTCCGGCGGTCGGCACTAGCAGCACCGCTGGGAGTGGATTCCAAGGACTTGGCCAAAAATGTAAACCTCGACATTCTGAGCTTCAGCAGCGAAGAACCGGCCCAAGAAGACTTTTTGGCGAACCACGCGTCTCCAGGGCTTCTCACAGACACCAACATCAACACCTACGTGGTCCCAGAGGCCGCCAGAGACTTGTACGCCAAATCGTTGACCCAGCTCAGTCTTGATTCCATGCATTTTTACCAGCAAATCTACAACAAACTCGAAGTTTTGCATCGGGTGTTGCAGTACAACGAACATGGCGACGTTATCACCGAACCACGGTCCATTTCCATGTTCCAGATCATGCACTACTTGATGCAGAACTCGTGGAAAGGAATGAACTCCCAAAGAAACCCTTTGCAGAACGAAGGCCTTTGTTCCGGCGAACCAGATATCCTTGGAAAGTCTATCATCAACACCAAAGAAGTGGACCAGGCAGAAACCTCCAAGTATCCCCTTCCTCAATACGTGGCAGCCATCATGTCGATTCGAAAACAAACCACCCTTTGGAAAATCAACGAGAGAGATGCTATTAACCCCGTGAACAGTGTTATGGTGTTGCCTATAATGCAGAAGGTCGTCAGACACGAGTTGATGGAGTATTTGAAGAACGAGAGCGACGTTTTGGTGGAGTTCATTGCCGGCAGAATCCGTGCCAGGTATCACGGACGCCATGAAGCGTATCACGGAGACCATCCAGAAAACTACGGAGACCACTTGAGTCCCAGAGAAAACCACCGACGCCACTTGAGTCCCAGAGAAAACCACCGACGCCTCTTGAGTCCCAAAGAAAACGCCTACTACCAGGCGTTGGTCCAGATGTTCAGGGACTATTGTGTGGGAAACATCGAAAACAACGAGATGGCATCCAAAGTGACTGGAATCATAAGAGATATTGACCATAGAGTTGACTTGACGCCAGCGGTTTATGCCTACGATTATGGAAAAGCAAAGTGTCTTGACGTGTTGGTGGCACTAGGAGAAGCAAAGCACACCAATCCAGCATACTGGGATATGGGATTGGAGTACGAACGGTCGCAACAGGACCAGGTTTACTACCAGCAATTGGAACAGACCTGCAAGAACAAGCACGAGCGATTCAATACCGACTTTTACCACGAAGATCCAATGAAACACCACCGGCAGCCGTTCACAGAGCCTATTTTCTGTATAGACTCTGCAGACGCCCATGAAATCGACGACGGGATCTCAATAACTACAAATACCGACACCTACACCATAGCAGTCCACATTGCCAACCCGGCTTCCTACATAAAACCAGATTCTACTTTGAGTCAGATGGCGTACCGAAAAGGAACCACGTCTTACTTTCCAGAAGGACCCATCCGGATGTTGCCAGAGTTTGTGTCCGACATGATAGGACTTGGAACGGTAGCTGGAACGGGAGCTGGAACGGGAGCTGGAACGGGAGCTAGGGGAGCCAGAACCTTCACCGTGGAATTCGACATCCCAAAGCTGTTTCTCAACAAAAACCTCAAGGACTCCATCACCACCACCAAGAGAATCAAATACTACACTGCAAACAACTTTCCCAGCGGTTACACCTACGAAAAAGTGGACCGTGTTTTAAAAGGAGAACCAGATGTGCATCTGGACAACTTGAAGCTACTTTATTCTGTTGCAAAAGAGTTGAGTAAACAGAGACAATCCTCCGGCAGTTTGTCTGTCAACTTCAACCACAAGCTTAAGGTGGATAAAACCGACGAAGAGCCGTGTTTCAGAAAGTTGGGCAATGGCATTGAAGCTGTCACCGGAGGCTACCGAATCTCGATTTTGAACGAAGACTTGTTGAAATCAACCGAACTTGTGACGGAGTTTATGATTCTTGCAAACAATTTGGCGTGTATGATTGCACACGAAGCCAAAATTCCCGTGGTATACCGGAACCAGCTCCTAGACTCCACTTCCAACATAAGAAGCTTGATGAGGAAAGCAAAGACCCACAAAGAGTTGATGATTCTCTTCAAAGGCATGAATCTGGCTAATATATCCACCAATTGCCGAGGCCATCACAGTTTAGGATTGAGTGGTTACTGCCAAATCACCTCTCCATTGAGAAGATACAGCGATATGGTGAACCAGTGGAATTTCCAGAGCCATTTGCTCCAAAAAGAGCCCTTGAAGCTTCTGGTGATAGTCAACCACTTACAGACGAAAGAGCTTGTGAATAAACAGGTTCAAAGCTTCAGTACCAGGTACTGGGCTGGACAATTGCTCAAACAATATTCCATACTGTGTAGGACTGATAAGGATGCAAGAGATACAAAATTCCAGTTTTTTGTACGGAAACTAGTCAACGATACCTACATGGTGGATTTGCTAGGACTTAACTTGGTAGGGCACATTCGAAAGCACGGAATGAAGTTGGACGAGATCATGGCTGCCAATGTTGAGTTTGAGCTGGTAGATTTTATGGATAACGAGGTGGTGATGAAGATGCGGAAAGGAGATATGCAAGCGAAGGTGATTGAAAGGTTTGCATAATCGGTGGAATTGAAGGTTTTTGAAGGTGAAATCAATGCATGCCCTCATCCCGATATACCCATTTCGGAAATGAACAGGATCGTGCATCGATGAGATCGTATAAATTCCGTTGATAACTGGGATGTAAATAGAATGTAAATAGTAATAGAATAATGCAGTGATAGCCACAAACTTAGTAATAGAATAATGCAGTGATAGCCACAAACTTAGTAATGGATTACCCACAGCGACTTCATGGCAATTTCACCAGGTTCCCAGCTTGTTTACACGTTTCATCGCACGAGAAGTATCGCTAATTCCGTGGTGCATGAATAAAGATGTCGTGAAATTCTGTGGTGAAATTGATGAAAAAGGTTTCAAGTTCATTAATTGAGTGCATTGAAATGAAATTCGTGAAGCAAAATAGATTTCAAGCTATACTAATCTTTGCATTCAAAGCTTGAAACGGTCAATGCTGTTGAAAAGTTCTTTTCAATGGTCTATTATTCATCTAATATAAATTGTAGCGATGTGGAATTGTTGCGCAGTAATTCCTGCAAAAATTATTATACCTCAATCACTTGCGTTTTATTTTTGAAATTTTGTATTCAACAGAACCTGAGTATTAGCAAGAATATGTCAAGTCCACCATAATAAACTTTAGATCTCTTCTCTACTTCTGTGGGGGTGTCAGGAAAGTTTGATTGTTTCAGTGCTGCAGGGTTTTTTAAGTTGTTGAACAAGCCAATAGTAGGCATTCTAGCTCTGCACGAAAAATTCTACAAACCTTATCGAACAAAGGATGGCTACTATAGTTAGCTACCAAGCATTATCAGCAAGGCACTTTAAACAATGTTGATATATTTTAAAAATCATACAGGAAAGTTTATATGGATACAAGGGCTCTTGGAATGGTGTCTTAAAAATCATACAGGAAAGTTTATATGGACACAAGGGCTCTTGGAATGGTGTGAGCCTGGTGAGATGAAGCATTAGTGGGTTGCTTGCAATTTGCGCGTAGCTGCTAGTAACACCGTTGCTAGGAACAATCATTCTACTAAAACCCCAGGTATGTAGCTCCTAAACTTGCACCAGGTTGTAATCAGTCAGGCGCCAGCACAAGCTAAGACAATTGATATGGAAATACCGATGCGAACGCTTGTAACCATCATCCCAATTAATTTTAGGGAGGAAGAACCAGGGTTAGATTTTACAAGATTTTGGGAAGGAATGCATGGCATTTTTGTTTCAGCGTTTCACACACAATGATTGCGTTATAAAGATTCCAATATTTGGTGCCATAACCATAGATCTCAAACACGATGGCCAAAACCCAAAAGATCTTCTACCGTTGACCGCATTTGGACACGGAAAAACCTTAGAGGCACGTTAATGCGCATGCAAGTAATGCGCGCATAACCTGCAATACTTGCACAATCGACTGGCGCACTATGCACCAAGAGTTAAATCTTGAAGATTTTCCTAGAACTCGACTAAACTCGCGTTCTGGCTGCATTGTTACTTCTATTGTGTGTCCAAAAGCAGCAGTATTCTTGCCACTAGGATTCTTTTGCTATGGCTTTGTCAACTTATTCCATTAAGATCGTTTGTGTACCGAAGATATATATTAAGGGTATTTCCATGTTTATTGTTGGGTATAAGTTTCAATCTTTCTGTCAATCGTTAACAAATGAAGTTCACTACTGGTTTAGCCACCGCAGTGTTAGCCGGGGTTTCTGGTGCAGTTGAAGTTGCTTGTCAAGTCAATGGTGAGACCGTAGCTGTGGTTGACTTGGACACTGGTGTATGTCCTTTCAGTGTCCCAGCATCGTTGCCAGTTGGTTTCGAGTTTGTTTCCTTGGAACAATACGACGTTACATTCTACTATGCTATTGCTAAAGCTATCAAAGACTTCACCGATATTGCTGATGCCGGACGAGTTATTGAGATTCCAGCTGCCAGCGTGTATGGAGGGCCAGCCATTCCATTGTACCAAGTTCACTTGGAAGCAAGTCCAGCGTCCAACTCCAGTGCCGCTATCAGAAGAAGATTGTTGAAGCAAGTTGAAGTTGTCAAGAAAGCCGATATCGATACCTTCGTTGGCACCGCTAAGAGTAGTGCTGGTAGTGCTCAAGAAGGAGTTGAATTTGCCGTGGTTGATGTTTCAGATGGTTCGGAAACCGTCACTCACTCTGAAACCAAGGTTGTTACTATTACTTCTTGTTCTGACAACAAGTGCCATGCAGCCACTGTTGCAGCTACCAAGTCTGAAATTGTTACTACTGTTGATGAAACAGTTACTACCCTTACCACATACTGTCCAGAAACCACAGTTGTCACCGTTACTTCTTGCTCTGACAACAAGTGTGGTGAAAAGACTGTGGCGGTTTCTCCGGTGTTGGCTACGAGTACGAGCAACGGGGAGGTTATTTCGTACTACACTTACTGCCCGGTGACTGCAACCACTCCAGCCACTGCAGGCACACCAGGCACACCAGGCACACCAGGCACACCAGGCACACCAGCCACTCCAACCACTCCAACCACCTCAGCTGTTGCTCCAACCACCCCAGCCGGTACTCCTGGCTCTGCTGCCACCCCAGCTCCCACCCCAGCTCCCACCCCAGCTCCCACCCCAACCGTTGCTGCTATTTCCACCTACGCAGGTGCTGCTTTCCAAGTTGCTGCCCCAGTTGCTGCTTTCTTGGTTCCAGCTGTTGCATTGCTCATGTAATTCATTCCTTCTGTTTCGAGTTCCACCATTTCCTTCTGTATAATATTTCGATAGCTGTGTTTTTCGTTTAATTGTATTTCATTACTTTTGCATTAGAACTTTTAATTGTTTGTAGAAACTGTTGTAAACTTTTATGTAATAAAAAGGGTGCAGTGAGTAAGGCCATTGAACTTTTACAAAGCAGAGAAAGAACAGAGAACAGAACAGAACAGAAAAAAGTATTATCATGAGCTTCACGTCAATTTCAAATGTCCACACAATTTTGGTGTAGATGTTGAAAAGACAGTGTTACAATTGTTTAGAAAGCTTCAAAGAATTCACCAGTTTTAAAGGCTAGAAAGTTGATGCAATGTCAGATACAAGTCTTGAAACAAAAAAGCACGCTTATAAAAGGCGTAGAAAGTCTCCTAAAAGTCTTTAAGCCTAAAAAATTACCATATAGGAGTCAAGTCATATAGTATGTTAGCCATAAAAAGCCATATAAAGTCATCTAAGTTGATTAACTCAAATAAAGACCTTAAGTCAGATATACCACTGATTTCTTCACTAAAATTAACAAAAATCTGCAAAATTAAATCTGCAAAATTAAACTAAAATCTGCAAAATCAACAAAAATCTGCACAATTGAACTAAAATCTGCAAAATTAAACTAAAATCTGCTATAAAAGAACTCTATTCAGAAGTTTATTTAAAATCTGCCATGAAATCTTAAAAGTTTATTTAAAATCTGCTACAAAATAACTCTTCAAAAGTTTATTTAAATGCCTGTAGCAATCTCCCGAGGAAAGAACTCAGGGTACACAACAGAAACGTGTGATAACAAAAGCTTCTTCAAAATTGCTGTATTGCAATTTCTAGATTGGAATTTCTAGATTGGAATTTCTAGATTGGAATTTCTAGATAATTGGAATTTCAGACTTGAATATGAACCATAGGTATGTGATTAATGGCTTATAGGTTCAGTGATCGTACTAATAACTCGTAAAGCTAAATATTACTCATATTGATAGTGACTTGTCCTACATATTCCTGCAATCTGTTAACAATACTTTATTCGATACAATAGAGGTTGATACATTTTGTGCTGAAACCAAGTAAACGGAGTCAAGTAACACTTGTTTGTGTTTAAATGAAGCCTGTTGGTTTCACTTGCAGAATCACAGGTATCGGCGTTTCTGTAGGTACCTCTTTTGATAACATCATAGAGTCACTCTTTTCTGTTCAGCACAACTACACGGTTTTTCACAACACATAGAAAGTTACAAACACAGAAATGGTTACAAAGAAATGGTTACAAACACATAGAAAGTTACAAACACATAGAAAGTTACAAACACATAGAATTACAAACACATAGAAAGTTACAAACACAGAAATGGTTCCAAACACATAGAAAGTTACAAACACATAGAATTACAAACACATAGAAACAAACACAGAAATGGTTCCAAACCTACAACTCATTGCTTTTGAGTGCCTTGAAAACAACACTAAAAGACAGGCAATCACCATTTGGGTTATTCTCGTGACAAATCTGGTTTCCAGCACATTCAGTAAAGCCAAACCAGTTATCTGGAGAACCTGTTTGGTTCAAATGTAAAATAGAAGCTTTGTGCTATATGCAGCACCAGCAGCTCTAACTGTAGACAATCCTCCTCTGTGATCGCCGGTATTCTCCTTGCAGATCGACTCAAAATAGGTGGTTTGGTGCTATTTTCTACCGTCCCGCGCGCTAATTGTTGTCGCGCGATATTATGAAATGTTCTGTTTTGGGCCAGCAATTCGTGTACGCACACCCCTTTTGAAACAGTACACGCGTCAGAATTACCCAATGCAGCCGGAGGTGCGTCCTAAAAACTATTACCGATGAGAATAATCCAAACCACCTCCTTAAATCTTCTTGTTTTCACAGACGATTGGTGTCGTGGCTATGTGTATATAACCAGAATGAGTCCCCAAGTTGACCGGTAGCCTTTCTTTAAACTAACTCAATACATTCCTTAATGAAATTTTTCATTTCCATCGCTAGCTTGTTAGCTGCTGCTGTTGCTAAAAACGTTGTCTGTTTGGTTGACAATGAACCAGTCGCCACTGTCGACTTGGATACTGGGATCTGTCCTTTTGAATTGCCAGCTGGCTCCCCCGTTGCTTTTGAAATCACTTCTCCTCAAGACTACAATGTCATTTTCTACTACTCGTCAGTAGACGGTACCAAGTACTTCAGCGATATTCCAGGAGCTGGGTTGACTATCGACATTCCTGCGGCCGTCTTGTACGGTAAAGACGGTGCTGCGTACTTCCAAGTTTCCGAGTCCAAGACCCCGGCTGCCAACTCCACCCAAGCGTTGAGAAAGAGATTGTTGGGCCAAACTGCTTTGGTAACCAGAGACCAAAAGTCTGACTTTGTCAACTCCATCAAGAATGCCGAAGGTGTTGTTGTTGCTGGTTCTCTTTTGTCTGTTGTTGACGTGGATTCCACGGTTGAAACTGTCACCCACTCACACACTACTGTTTTGACTATTACTTCCTGTTCTGACGACAAATGCCACGAAACCACTGTTCCAGCCACCGAGAAGCTCACCACTGCTACCGTCAACGGTGTTGTCACTGAATACACCACTGTTTGTCCATTGACTGAAGATCCAGAGGTCACCACCAAGACTTCTACCAAGGTTGTTACTATTACTTCCTGTTCAGACGACAAATGCCACGAAACCACGGTTCCAGCCACCGAGAAGCTCACCACTGCTACCGTCAACGGCGTTGTCACTGAATACACCACTTTATGCCCATTGACCGAGGAATACGAAGCCACATCTACGAAGTACATTACTTCCTACGTGACTATTACCTCATGTGGTGAAAAAGGATGTGTGGAAACTTCCATGGTTGAAACCGTCACTACTGTCACTATCAATGGTGTTGAAACTGTTTACACTACTTACTGTCCAGTGGAAGCTACTTCTGTTCCAGTCACTTCTGTTCCAGAAACCACTGTTCCAGTCACTGTTCCAGTCACTTCTGTTCCAGTCACTGGCTCAGTTACCACTGGTTCAGTTACCACTGGCTCAGTTACTGGCTCAGTTACCACTGTCTGTAATGGCGTTGATTGTGAGGTTGAATCCACCACTACTGTGCAAGAAATCGTGACTGTATCTGTTTCTGGTACTCCATCTTCTTCACCACAAATCACCACTTTTGAAGGTGCTGCTCAAAACGTCGGAGCTGTTTCCGTGGTTGCCTTGCTTGGTGCTATGATCTACTTGTTGTAGATTACTTTTAAGTGATCTTTTCTTTTCAGCATTTCTGTTTTTCATTATAGCATTGTGAATTGGCTTAGTTTTGTAATTCTGTATAGTATACCATTTATATTGGATGTAAGAGTGTTTACAATTAATATATAATTCTTAGGATATTTTTGACTGCATCTGATTTGGACTGCATCACTGATTTGAACTGCTAGAACCACTTCTGACTTGAACTGCTAGAACCACTTCTGATTTGAACTGCTAGAACCACTTCTGATATGAATATTCTAGAACCACTTCTGATATGAATATTCTAGAACCACTTCTGACTTGAACTTTTCCGTGGCATTGATTGTCACAGACCTCGACAGATGGTTCATTTGAAGCGGTTATGGTCAATTTACTAGACCCTGTTCTTGTACTTGTGGTTATAGGAAGCTACATAAGGTCCTTTGCAAATTAAATACTCTGGTTAGTTGATAATTTACATGTAAAACTTGTTACTGCATTTTTACCCAAAAATTGTCAATTCTAATAGTAAGATCCCACGCCAGTACTAAATGATCAGTGCAATCTCGTTTGTTGATGGGCCAATAACATCCCAACAAACGAAACAATGCTACTACACATTCACTCTTGCTACAAAGGTAGGAATAAGATCGAGAAGTGCCTGATATAACAAACCAACCTATTGTTAACGTGCAGTGCAACAGTCCTAAATTGGACTGATTGAAGATCGCACTATATGCAACTGACGCATCATTAGCTACCCAAATTGGCTTATATGCAACTAACGCAATATTAACTACCCAAATTGGATCCGCCAGCCAGCAAAAACCCCAAAACTGCCTCAAATATGCTCGTAAACCCAAAACAACTCTAAGGTTCTGCGAGCACTCTGGCTGGTATTACTTATCCGGGTAGTTGAAAGTTTGTTGACTTTTCTACCACAAACGCTGGCTCACCTTAAATCAATTTTTGGTGCACCTAGCTAACCTGCACTTTCAAGTATGTGCCTAGTGCAGCAGTATTATTTATGTGCTTCATAAAAATGCAATGCACTATTCTCACCCGTACCCCTTGTTGTATGCGCTTAAAGAGGTATTTGCACTTGTCGTCCAAAACGGTGTCGTGATAACAATTTCGCGCAACATTTGTCGATTACTATGAGCCAGGAATTAGCCCAGTTGTCACAGATAACTACTGGATATCTCCCGTTTAAGTCTTCAAAGGTGAAGACTAACAAAAGATTCAAGCCAGCACGTCAGTTGATCTCAGATGAAGTCAAATATCTTCAGACGAAGACCTTAAACTTTGATACTCCCACCTACACGTCTTTGACATCACCTCCGAGCTTGAAGCCTCAGAAGAAGTATTGTGACATCACAGGGCTAGATGCAAAGTATAGAAGTCCCACCAACGGAATCAGGTTTCATAATGTCGAGGTGTATCAGGAGGTTGTAAAACATATGACCACTACCTTGGATCAGGATTACTTGAGTTTGAGAGGAGCAAATGTGGTGTTGAAGTAATGAATATATGATGTAATATGAAGTAGAATGGTTAGCATGTAGTTTGAGTATAAAATGAGATAATTTGAGTGTAAATATGATATAAATGTAGTTTGAGTGTAAAAATGATATAAAATTGAAGTGTACATATGTTATAAATGTACTTTGAAGTGTAAATATGATCTAAATGTAGTTTGAGTATAAAAATGATATAAAATTGAAGTGTACATATGATATAAATGTACTTTGAAGTGTAAATATGTTATAAATGTACTTTAAAGTCATAAAATTGATATAAAATTGAAGTGTAAATATGATATAAATGTAGTTGAAGCCATAAAAATGAGATAATTTGAAGTGTAAATATGATATAAATGTACTTTAAAGTGTAAATATGATATAAATGTACTTTAAAGAGTAAATATGATATAAATGTAGTTTGAGTATAAAAATGATATAAAATGCAGTGTACAAGTCATGAATATGTGATATAATTTGAAAAAACGATGCAAATGTAGTTTGAGTATAAAAATAGTAATGAAGGATGCAAATGTAGTGTAGAAGTAACGATGTAAATGTAGTATAATAACGATGTAAATGTAGTTTGAAGCATAACAACGATATAAAGGTAGTTAGTAATCAAATGTTATAGTAGGTTGTACAAGTGTAAGCATTCTATTCCCAATAGAGACTACGCTTACGTAACATAAATAATCAAATGTTCATGTACATTTTTCACTTTCCCGTTCTACTCCATTCCACTCTCCTATCACCTTCTGAATGCCCCTATCGAACGCCTCACTCTGCAACATATCAGTCCCTTCTTCGGCAAAAGGATTGCACACCGTTTTCACATACACCTTATGTAAGCCAGTAAAAAGAACAGTCAATTCTTCCGGTTTTTCAGTATCGAATCCCAGCTTTCCAGCATCGAATCCCACTACGAGTTTAAGCCCAGTATTACTCTCATATCCATAAACACTCACGTCATCTTGGATCAATAGCAACAACACCCCGGAAGTGTTTTGCTGGGACTCTCGAATCGACATCGACCCCGGCGACGTAATGATATCCAAGGCCATGTGTGAAAGAAAATTGTATTTTAAAAAGTTATTTGCAGATTCTTCAGTCTCCACCTCCGGTGCAAACGACTGGATGTACAATGGCTTGTCATCTCGTGATATAATCGACACGAAGCTGATATGTTTGTGCATTTCAACTCCATAAAATTCGCACGGTTTGAAAATTCGCACTGTTTGAAATCAACTGTGTTTGTGATACTCAACCCCGGCCATGATAGAGCTATCTCTAAGCAACAAGAAGGTCGAAGACTTCTTGGTATCGTTTTCCAAGATCAACCAGGACCGGATGTCAGAAGACCAGAAACTCAAACACGATTTGGACAGAGATATCGACAGTTTATCTAAGCGCTGTGGAATATCCAAGTTTCACGATACGGCTCCTGATATAAAATTTACAAGAGAACGTCGTCTGGCAAAGGATTCTGCCGCTGAACAGGGCCCTGAATTACCCCGAAGAAGATATTTGGACGCGCCTGAGCTACCCAGACGAAAGCATTTGGACAAAACACCACCGCCAGTACCACCAAAGCTTGGTGGCTCTGATTTCACCATTGATCTTGTCAACCCTGTTGCTGACGGTTCTATGAGACCTTTTACCAGGAGCAGAGACCTTTCCACTCACAAAAGCGATTTCGAGAATGGTGATCATGCCAAAGGAAGCCTCCAAAGCACCAAAGACTTTGGCTCCATAATCAATAAGTATGGCCTTAAGCAATTCAAGCCCGACTCCAAAATCGCATCGTTCGCTGAAGTTGAAACCTCCATTAAAGGAACCGAGAACTTGTTAAATAAACCGGATGCCAAACCTACGAAACCTGCTAAGAAGTCGTGGCTTGAAACCTCAAAGTCAAGTCCTTACCAGGATCTAGTTTCAAACACCCCAAAACCTTCATATCTTCAAGCTCTTCTGGCTTCACAAAATGCCAAACCTTTGGAGAGTCACACAAAACCAGAAGTGAAGCTGAAGCCCAAATATAATGCCCCCAATGAAAAACCCACGATAATTTCTCTGGCCAGAGAAAAAACCAGTACTTCATGGATAGATAGTGTGGTTAGCAAGTCTCCTAAAAGAGAGCTAGATAGACCCAAACCAGTGATAAAACCGAAGTCTAGAAGTATACTGGGACAACTTGCAGAAGTAAAGAAAGATGCAACTGAAAAGGAAACAGCTCCAAAGAAACCAGTGGTGCTAAAACCAGTGGTGAAAGCAAAACCAGATTATAAAGCTGCTGACAACGAGCTTTTGATTGCACAGTTACTGAAACTCAAGACCAGCAACAAGCCAGTAAAGCCATTAAAATATAATGAGTTTAAAAGCAAGGACGAGCAACCATTGATAGCAAGATTGCGTGATTTATCGCCAACCAAGGGTGGGTCTTCCAAGGGATATCCGGATTTTAAGAAGAAAGACAACGAGCTTTTGAGCCAGCAATTAAGTAGGATGAGGAAGGAGGTGAAAGAGAAGCCTGAGATAAAGGAGAAGCCTGAGGTTAAAGAGAAGCCTGAGGTTAAAGAGAAGCCTGAGGTTAAAGAGAAGCCTGAAATGAAACAAAAACCAGAAATAAAAGATAAACCAGAAATGAAACAAAAACCAGAAATAAAAGATAAACCAGAAATGAAAGAGAATCCTCAAATAAAACAAAAACCAGAAATGAAAGATAAACCAGAAATGAAAGAGAAACCTCAAGTAAAACAAAAACCACAGATTATTGCCAATCCTAAAGTATTAACAGAAACAAGTGCACCCGAAAAAGTCAAGACCCAAGTTCCATTGGAAAAACTTGACTTCAAAGCACATCTTTCTTCAATAATGAGAACACAGACCGAACCTTCACCTTCCAGAGTTACTCCTATAACATTAGTGAGAGCAAAAACAGAGGATCTCAAAAGGCCTGATACAAAAGGAGAGAAATTGACTCATATCAACAAAGGAAGATCGAAAGGACCCAAGCGAAGACTTCCTAAGAATTTGAAAGGAGATTCAAACACCAGTAAGGCTGTAAACATTGACGCAGACACTGTGAAATACCAAGAAGAAGAAACAAGCGAGGTGAAGAAGAAGCCACCATTGAAACCAAAACCTGTTGGTGATTTGAAGACATCCTTGAAGTTTTCAGGAGAAGTTTTTATCTAAACATTCAGACCTGTTGTGCACTGGTGCATAATTCCATTTGTACATTATATCATGTATCCATTCGAAATACTAATAGTTTAAAGCTATTAATCCATTAATATAGTTATTCCATTTATTAACGACTTATGATTATATCATATACTTTATGATAATTGAAATAATGAATTGTTCAATGATTGCAGCTAATTAATTCATTACACAATCTAATTAATGAATCCCATTACCCACCTAGTACACTTGGTTCTTGGACTGATTCTTGGACTGATTCCTACACGAAATCCTACACGAAATCCAGCTGTTCCTAGCCAAATTATATTTAATTCCAATCATGAATACACCAAATGTTTTATTCCAACATTAATACATCAATGACACTTCTTATATACTTATCACCCCGAGTGTATTTAACTCCTACACTTAATATGGTTAATTCCCACACATACTTCCCACACAATTCCCACACATACTTCCCACATACTTCCCACACAATTCCCACACAATTCCCACCCTAAATACAGACTATTACTGCCATTACACCAAACAAACCATTTCTACCCTACATACATGAGTTATTTGACCATGCAAATATAATCCATTAAACTATTTCAACCAGACAATCTAATCTATAAAACACTTTCATACCTTCATAACTTTCATACCTTCATAACTTTCATACCTTCATAACTTTCATACCTTCATAACTTTCATACCTTCATAACTTTCATACCTTCATAACTTTCATACCTTCATAACTTTCATAACTTTCATACCTTCATAACTTTCATATCTCTCATAACTTTCCATAGTGCTCTTCCCACCAAACACCTAAAAAGTATCAACCTGAACCAAAAATTCCTTATCAACCCGAAATAATCATTTTCAATCACCACCAAAAATTTTTGTTTCCCACCATCACCGCCAAAAACACCGCCCAAAACACCGCCAAAAACACCGCCAAAAATCATCACCAAAAACTACACCTCATTTTCTCAAAAATTCAACATGGACAAAATCAACGAAATCAAATCCACGCTTCAGCCAAAATTGCAGGAGTTCACAGTGTATCTTCAGGACTTGAAAGAGAAACTCCCAAGTCAGATCGAAACCTTTGTTTCTGAATTGCAAAACACGTCCAAGGATGAATTGTTGAAAGATTTGTCGTCATTCAAACCAACCCCAGCAACTATCACAGTCGCCGTAGTAGGGGTGACTACCTTATTTTTCCTTGGAGGATTGGTGCTTGGAGGTCCTTCAGAAAGGGCAGCTCCAAGTGGCGACAAAAAGAAGAAGAAGAAGAAAACTTCCAAGGCCCAAAAGATAAACAAAGAGATCCAAAAGGTGTTGGACGACTTTGAAGAGAAATGGGTTCCACAAATCAATGAGTATGTTGCTGATTACAAGGAATTGACCCCAGAACAGGTGGATTACAAGTACAATTACTTCCAGGAGATGTTGTTGAAGGAGTTGATGAAGTTGGATGGAATCGAAACCTTGGGGAACGAGATTATCAGAGAAAACAGGAGAAAAGTGATTCAATTTATTCAAGACCATCAAAAGAGATTGGATGCGTTTAAGAAGGATATTGAGTTGTAATATAAGATAGAGTAGTAATGTATCTTGTACTTGATTTGAGCGGTGTAGACAGCAGAAAAGAACTGGTGGAAGCTCGTAGGAAAATGGTAGGAACTGGTGGAAAATGGTGGAAGCTGGTAGGAACTGGTGGAAGCTGGTAGGAAAATGGTGGAAGCTGGTAGGAACTGGTGGAAGCTGGTAGGAAAATGGTGGAAGCTGGTAGGAACTGGTGGAAAATGGTGGGCCTCAGGCAGCGTAATACTCGTCAGGGCTGATTTTCCTACCTCTTCTTACCCCAAATTCAGGAATTCCTGGCTGTTCTGGATCAAATATCCCAGTTATCAACGGCAACTTCTCTCCCAACCACAATGCTCTTTCTGTATGGTCCTTCAAATCGTCACCAGTTTGAGGATGAATAAGCACCGAAAGGCTTTTGTGATTCAATTGAAACCAGCTCAAAACTTCAATAAACACTTCAGGACGAAGCACATCGACCTCCCAGAACTGTGTGGTGTGTGGTCCAATGACCTTATCATCTGGAAGCACCTTAACAATCAATGAGCCGTTCTCGGTGTAGTGTGGAAAGTCTGCAAACAACTTTTCACGTACCAGGTTCGATTCCTCCACAGACCCGGGGTTATGGGCGTAGTAGTATACGTGGAAGTCGTAGTATTTCACCGGATACGTGAACTTCAATCCTTTTTGGGACTTGGTAGCTTGTTCTGTGACGTTTGTCAAGTACTCCATAAAGTTTCACAACCACAGTTTTAATGTGTCAAATACGTCAAAAGGGTCGTGTGATTACTGACTGTGGAGTTGGGTACATACTAAATATTCCCAACCAGGATTCTTATTGTAAATTAGTACCTGAACGGCCTAAATTTGGTACTAGAGGTACCTGAACGGCTTAACTTTGGTACTAGAAGTACCTGAATTGCTTAATTTTGGAACTAGCACGGCCTAAATTTTGGTACTAGCACGGCCTAAATTTTGGAACTAGCACGGCCTAAATTTTGGAACTAGCACGGCCTAAATTTTGGAACTAGCACCACCTAAATTTGGTACTAGCACGGCGTAAAATTTGGAACTAGCACCGCCTAAATTTTGGAACTAGCACGGCCTAAATTTGGTACTAGAGGTACCTGAACGGCCTCAATTTGGTACTAGAAGTAGCTACAGAACCGCCCAAATTTGCTAAGTACTCGTATATTACACTCCAAGCTCCTTCTCTACCAATGACTTACAAATAGGATGGTACAAGCTTGCGTGGGTCTTGAATGTTTCCACAGCAAATTCATGGCTAACCTTACTATTCAACAAACGATAACCTGGTCTCACATATTTCATTCTTCCCACAGTTCCCAACCACTCTGCAAACTTCACAACTACCTCCTCTGTGCTTGAAAACTGTCCAAACTTGATCAAAAGATTATTGAATGAGAAAATAAGCTCATAGTTGTTGGTATTCTTATATGATGGGTAGATGCTTGCAAATTTTCTGATGATTTCTGGGTTAGGTGGTGTGGATAACTTTTCAAATCCTGCAACCAATCTGTCTAAGAATAATAAATGCTGGTTTGCTTCGAAGCCTTGGATATCTGCGCCAGTGAAATCTAAAACCTCTTTTCCTTCTTCAAAGAAATTCACCCATTTGCTGACCAACAATTCTACCTCAGTAACCAATGATTTGTCGAAAGCAGGCTCTTCTGGCATTCCCTTACCAAATAACCATTTTTCAAAGTCCACTGCATCCAAAATATCCCTTTTACCCTTTGGTTCGAAAAAGTTGTACAATTCGTCAACAAACTCGAAACTGTCCAAGGACTTGTACCGGAAAGTCTTGAAGTAGTGAACTACAAATGCATCAAACTCAGCTGGACCTCCCAAAACGGTTTCCAAGTAGAACAAGAAGAAGAATCCTTTTTCATATGGCACTTTGGAAAACACATCGTCTGGATCAACATTGTTGGACAAATCCCACACCAACGAAGTAAACTCAAAAGGAACGTTATTAATAGACTCGGCCAAGTCCCCATAACCCAAAATGGCACTGAAATGTCTATATTTCTCTCCGTATTCGATATAATCAGCTCTGCCCTCGTTTTTAGCAGTCAATGCTGCTACTCCACCCAAGATTCTTCTTTCAAGGTACACACACCAGCCCTCGTTAAGCCAGAAATGATCCCATGAACAGTTTGTAACCAAATTACCGGCCCAACTGTGAGCCAACTCGTGGGCCACAACCTTGACCTGAGATCTGTCGTTACAGATCAAGGTTGGAGTAGCAAAGGTGACGTTGGGGTTTTCCATTCCACCGTAAGGAAAACTCAGAGGAAGAATCAACACATCAAAGGTGTTCCATTCATAGTGAAAAACCAATGATTCTGCCACTTTCAAGAAGTTTTCCATGTCGTTTTCAAATTCCCATTTGCAAGCACCAATGTTTGGTTTTTCGGAGTAGACCTTGGATCTGGGACCAATTGGTTCAGAAACAAGGTTCCCACTGGCAATAGCTACGAGATAACTAGGAATAGGAACCGGCTGTTCGAAAACATACACATCCTCACTACTTTCCACTGGTCTGGCAGACATCAATACTGGAAGCTCTGATTCCACCCTCATTTTGTATGGAGTCTTCACAGCTGGGGTATCAAAACAAGGGAAGAAAGATCTGGCATGGATCATTTCACTCTGTGAAAACAAGTATGGGCCTGTATCACCTCTAATAAACTGAACAGACGTAGACATTTCAGTGGTACTGAAGCCCACGCTCAACTTAAGGCTGGGGCTGTTAGGAACAAATATTTCAAGAGCCGAACCGTATGGCGCCTTTCTAGGCATTAATTTGTAGTCGGCTGGTTCGTCATTGACTGTAGCCGACGTAATAAACAAGTATGAAGTATCTAAAATGACCTTTGAAGTTGGTTTCAAAGCTTCTAAACTAAAAGTCACAGTTCCAGTAATTACTTTATTTTCAAACGAAACTTGAAGATCTAATTCGGTGGTACCGATCTTGAAGTCAGTATAGTTTGAGTTTGTACATGTATCAATGGCCTGACCCTCTGGTCTTTTCAATCCTAGTCTTCCTGTCATGTCAATAATGCCAGTGATTGCGCGGCTTTATAAAAGTTTTCACTATTTATATGGAGACATTTGTAGTCTGAGTGCTATTTACTATAATATTCGGCAGGCAATGTTTGAATTTCAGCGATGTTTGACAGAATTACGGGGAATTTTCACAGAATTACGGAAACTTCCAGTAAAAATGCTATAAAGGAAAGACTTGAATAACGCCAAGTCTCACTAGATTACGGGAACTGTGACTAGATTACGGGAACTGTCACAAAAATTACTGGAACGGTCACTAAATTACGGGAACCGTCACTAAAATTACTGGAACTCTCACTAAATTACGGCATTTCTCACCAACTTACGCTGAGCTCTCACTAAATTGCCTTAAACTCTCACTAAATTACGGGAACTGTCACTAAAATTACGGGAATTGTCACTAAATTA
>JAJMLL010000026.1:30186-147004 GCA_030569655.1 Yamadazyma tallmaniae | reverse complement strand
TCTTTTACTTTTACTTTCACCCTACCCTAGTCCACCAGTTACTTGACCTTTCTTTCTTGGTTCTTTACTTAGTTTGTATAGAATGTTTGAATCTTATACTTACAATGTTCAGTACTCAAAATTGATTGTAGCACTGAAGTATTCGGTATTTGAAGTAGTCGCGCTGTATATGAGTAAAATTCTTCTTAGATAAGTGCCATTAAGGTGAATTTGTTTTGAAGACTATCGTTCACTGCAAGTGGTTTTTATATAATAGAATAATTTCAATATATAGGGATATTTGGTGGCAAACAACACGTATGTTCTAGACTGTCATATTTCATTTTATTTTTTTTGTGACCTTATTTTTCTACTTTTGAAGCCACAAAAAATCTTCATATGACATATGTGAAAACTGCAAAAAATACTACAATAAAACAGAAAAAAAATATTATTTTAGATTGAGTACCTAGCATAGGCCAATGTTAACGCGTTCAGGGTCTTTCTATTCATAATTTGACCAAACCATAACATTTGTTGTAGTACTCTGTATTTATGTACCTCGGTGTGGACACATAATTACATAAGCACACCTGCATACAATAGCTGCTCATATCGCTCAAATGCGGATCGAAAAGATAAAGCAGTTTTCACAATACAATGGTATTACAGACCTTTGATGTTTCCAATATTCCCGTCGTGAACGCAGTCCCACTTACACCAGAGAACTTCAGTCAATATGGAGGAGTGATAAGTGCTGATCATCAAATCAAAAAAGCTCAAAGTAGTGCTGCGAACTACGGAACTGCTACCAAACTTCACAAAGTAGCCCCAGTTATCAACAATTTCAAAGATTGTGCAAGTGGAAAAGAACCTACTGCTAACTGGAACATATTTAGATGCAAAGCACCAACCAATTTGATAACTACTAATGAGGATGGCAGCAAAATCTACAAGTCCAGAGTGTTGGAACGCCATCCTTATTCTACTCAGACCTTTATTCCTATGGGTCAAGACTTAGCCAAAAAGTCGTTCCTTGTTATTGTTGCAAAGACAGATACCAAGTCTCCTGATAAGTTACCTAATCCTGCTTTTGTCAGAGCTTTCATTTGTAAGGGAAACCAATCAATCACTTATGGACCAGGAACATGGCATGCACCAATGGTTGTGATTGATGAAGACGTACCACACATTGACTTCGCGGTGCTCATTCATGAAAATGGTGTAGCAGAAGAGGATTGCCAGGAGTGTTACCTTGAACCAGGCTACGAAGTCAAGTACACTGTCAATAGAGACACCAAATTGTAGAGACCTTCGCCCCAGCATATTTATATAGGATTGTTTTCCTCTTTAGAATACATCAACTACATTAAACCTGCTTCTCTTATAAATTTGACTTCTCTTGCCGCTTTCGTCATTCGAAACAGCCTCATATGAAATCGATTACTTCCTCTATTACTTTATTCACGTAATTTTCCTTTTCTTCACTGTCACCAAATCCCTTGACTTCTTCCTTCGCTATTGCTAGTTTCTGCAATATAGCAGTCAAGTCCAAATTGGGACCTTCTTCAGCATCACCTAAAAGTTTTTCAGACATCTCAGTAACCATTTTATTCATTTTGTGTGTTTTGTAATCAATACCACTAGCTTCAACATTCCTCCATTCGTGCGCCTGTAGTATTTCCAATAGTCTATCTTGGCCTACCTTATCTTTATACTCATTCGTACCGGACTCATTGAAGGATACAAATTCCAATCCATTCGCAATTGCAATGTCTTCGAATTCCTCATATGCCTTACCAACTTCGGAAATAGACACAACAACAACAAAAATTTCATGCTCATCATGTTCTTCATCTATCAATTGCCGAAGTTCGCTTATAATTTCAAGGCATTCTGTTGCATATTCTCCTGAATCTGTGTCTAAATTTAGTGTGAAAATAAACCCATCCAAAACGTCTCGTAGTTCCTTGAACTCTTCGGATTTGAATTCCTTCGCCCATTCAATTAGAGAATTTAACTTCGATTGCTCATTTTTCTCCATATTTAATCTCTCGGCAGGATATTCGTCTACCATTATGTTCAACTTAGTACTGTAGTACTCAGTTTTCAATTCAGTTTTCACAATAATCCCCGAATGAGTTTCATTTTTCTCTTCACCTTCACTATTGATTCTCCTTAAATCCCCATTCAGTAGCAAGTCTGCTATCCTTAGCTTACCGGTGCCTGGAGCTCCTAGCACCAATATGTGATTAGGTATCATTTGAGTATCACAGTTCGCGAAAAACAAATCTCAGCTAAATGGCTCCTTCAATCCTAGACGAAGCCAATGTTAACGGCCATAGATCCATCAAGCTTGATAAGACACCCTTGGAGAACTTGTTAATTAGAGATGATGATATTTTCCAGACGTCGTTGAACTCTGATGATTATCTAGAAAGCTTAGCTCCCATAATACAAGATGCGCTCAGGTCCAACGGCTTAGCGAACTTGATTACCAATTTGAATGATATAGTGAAGAATAAGGATGAAGAATTGACAGATTTGTCTTTAAGCTCTGCACAAGATATCAACTCATGCATTGATTCCATCGATAAGATTCAAGAAGACTCTTCAGAATTGAACAAGGGACTTCAGCAGGTCAGTTCCGTGTTGAACAAATCTGTGTTTGAATTAGTCTCCAGAAAAAAGGACTTACTTAAGAATAAGGAGTTGAACTCCAAGATTAACGAAACTACCGTGGTATTAAACTTGTGCATTCAAGTTTTGGATATCACCAACAGAATTCATGAGTTAATCAAACAGAATAACTATTTCAGTGCCTTAAAATTATTAGATGAGCTCACGAATGTTCATTTGCCAAAGGTAGAAAACTTCAGTTTTGCTGTGAAGATATATGACTCCATACCACTTTTAAGAAAAACTATTAAAGATGAGTCTTTTGATAACTTGTGTAAATGGTTGTCTGTAAACGTAGAGAGGAAATTATATGATATTGGTTCGGCAGTATTTGAAAACTTATTTGACTTGCAGGATTACTGGGAAAATATCAAGAAAGACAACGGATCAACTTTTCTAGCCCACAAAATCAATTCTCCAGTTGAGGTTGCCATGCGAGACCCTTCGTTAAACTATAATATTTTGACCGACAAGAACTTGAAGATCAACCTATCCACAATTTACTATGCTATTTTAGCTTACCAGACTTTGAACGAATCTGAAACACTCTCCAAAATGTATCATCGAGAGTGGTTAAAAAAATACAATAGGGTGATTTATCCCATAACATCCGTAACAACTCAAACTGTGACCAACAAAGATACTGAAGTAGCCGAATTTCATGATATTCAAAGCTTGGATGAATACTTGAAAAAGATTGCTGCCTTCTTTATAATTGACAAACAAATCAATCTTTCGACCAGATTTGAATTGAGATCGAATAAGAACTCAGATGATTTATGGGAGTCTTATTCTACCAAACTAAAGCCAGTATTAATTCACTTTTTAGAATCTCATCCCATGAATGTAGATGAATTAAGTGACTTTAAAGACTTGGTTGGTAACTTTATTCAAGCCATGGAAATTAACGATTTCAGGACTGCAGAGGTTTATGATGTGATGATTGTCTTGGTGAAGGACTACTTGGCTCAAGAGCTAATCCAGCAGTTCAGATTTGATTTTCTTGAATCTATACAATCTGATCATTACATGCCATTAGTGGTCCAGGATAAGGTTGACTATGACAACGTGATGAAGATTTGCTGGTACAGAGAAGACGCATCATTCGCCCCAAAAAATGTCAAGTCTATGCCTGTCAGCTTTCCATTCAGTGAAGATTATGTACATTTTTGCCTAGGAATACGGTCGTTGTTAGAAGACTTAATAGTGTTCATAGGTCAATACTATTCAGCGGAATTAAATGAATTGAACCATATTATTGTTGAGGATATATTTGAAAAGGTCCTTGGAGAAGAGAAGGGAATAGGTATTGCATATGACTTAAAAGATTTCATTAACAAGAATATGAGTAATAAGGAAGTGATTTCGCAAAGTTATACCAACTTAGAATACTACTTGTTTAGTCTTTATGAGATCGGAAAGTTGGTTAACAGAAGATTAAAGCTTTACAACGGCATTGGTACCAACAATATTGATGCCCATGGTACCTTAACGTTGAAAGCAATCAGCAAGTTTACAAGCTTGAGAAAATACGCAGAGAATTCTATTTTTAACATGGTGGACGATAAGGTCAGGGGATTATTGGATATGGTCGAGTATGATGATTGGTATCCAACAGTGGCTAACAACGAACCAACCTACTTTGTGAAAGATTTCGCCCTTTTCTTGGAGAACCTATTCACATCAATTTTTTCAAATCTTCCCAAGAGCTTTAGAACTTTAGGATTGTTTAGAAGTTACGACTTCATTGCACAACACTTTTTGAACATGTTGAAGGATACTGGAGGATACAACAGAATAGCTATTGGGAACTTTGATTTAGACGTTCGTCATTTGGAAGAGTCTATGAAAGGTTTGTCAGATGAAAGTCAAAATGAGGATGACGGATCAGTCTCACTTCAATCTACATTTACGGAGTTGCGTCAATGTATTGACTTATTAGAGCTCGATAACTATGATGACTTCAAAAAGAACCCATCGTTCAGGACTAGAAAGTTTGACAGAGTCAAGTACGAAGATGGTATAAAATTAATATCCAAGATGTATTTACAGGATGAGGGAGATATTTCCAACATGTCTGGTGCAGAAGATAGCCAGACATTTGACCAAATATCCACACTTTCAAGTACCACAGCATCCAAATTTGCTGCTTTTAGTAAACAGTTCAGAACCACATAATTATTTCCAAAAAAATGAAATCTTTTGATACCATCTCTTTTCATTTTCCAATTCAACTTTCTTTCTATCTATAACTTTCTGTATTTCGGTCTCTATGTTTTTCTCGAGCTGCTCTATACTGCCCCTAGACACCTCATATTGGAGCCCTAACGAGACAGTGTTTAAGAATAAATACGTTATTGTGGCAATGAGAAACGTGTTTAGCAACGGAGTTTTAAACTGTGATATCCTTGGTTTGTTACTGCCTACATTAGCTTCTGAATAATGCCTCACCCGGGAAAACTGTCCTAAAACAGCATTTGATCTAAGTCCTCTCCTGAACATGAATTGCGATATAAAAAACGGAGTCGCATTTTTTGAACTTCAGTTTTCAAACTGGTGGCGAAGATATAAATAGGGACTTATCATGTTCAGAAACAATTACGATAACGATTCGGTGACATACTCTCCAACAGGAAGATTATTTCAAGTGGAGTATGCTTTGGAAGCTATCAAGCAAGGGAGCGCTGCCGTTGGATTGGCCTCCAAAAACCATATTGTGTTAGTAGCCTTAAAGAGAAACGCCGAAGAATTGGGTTCATACCAAAAGAAACTCATAAAGATAGATGATCACATGGGTGTTGCATTGGCAGGATTGGCACCAGATGCTAGGGTGTTGTCTAATTTCTTGAGGAAGCAGGCTATGAATTCCAAAATGGTGTTTAATAGACCATTACTGGTTTCCAAAGCTGTTTATTCTATAGCTGATAAGGCACAAGAAAACACCCAATCCTATGGATCCAGACCATACGGGGTGGGTTTGTTAGTAGCTGGTTATGACGATACCGGAGCCCATTTATACGAATTCCAACCTTCTGGTTCTGTCTTGGAATACTATGGTGCATCGATTGGTGCCAGATCACAGGCTGCTAGAACTTACTTGGAAAGAAACTTGGAAAAAATCAGAGAGTCTGAAACCGTCGAAGAATTGATAGTGCACGGATTGAATGCTTTGAGAGATACTTTATCGCAAGATGTAGAGTTAACTTTGAAAAATACCTCAGTGAGTGTGGTAGGAAAAGACACCCAATTCACAATATATGATGATGAAAATGTCCAACAATGGCTTGACAAGTTGGACTCGGTGACAAATGCTTCCCATAAAGATAACGACGATGACGAGGACAAAGAAGAAGATGCTGCTGAAGAACAAGAAGTTGCCGATAGAATGGAAACTGATGATTAGTCTCTCAAAATATACACAAACTAACGATTATTGTTTTACTATATACACTATTGCTTGATTTGCTGTTGCTTCAACAACCGCTGTTTGGCTGCAACCTTTTGGATTGATTCCATACACACTTTTTGCATGTCGTCAACAAGATCACGAATAAGCTGAGGATCGTGAATGATACCTCTTTCCCTTATATCATCAATTTTGACTCTCAAGTTAGCGAGCTTGTCTTTTATGATATCGATTTCTTCCAGTTCCATCGATTCTCCGAACTGCTCTAGAACGTTATAAGTATCTGTGCAAACAATGTCCGCTCTGGTAGCATTTTCGATATGTTGCTTTAATGCTTGATCCTTCTTTGCGTTTGCTGCACTTTCTTCAACCAACTTCTGGATTTCTTCTTCAGATAACCCAGTCTCTCCTGCGACTGTTATAGATACCTTATTTTCCTTACCATAGTGCTCCAGGCTTTCGTCATACTTAGTCTTATCGGAGGCACTAACATGAATTATACCATCTGCGTCAATCTCGAACTCAACTCCAATTTGAGGAACTCCTTTTGGGCTCACTGGAATATCAGTTAGTACAAACTTTCCAATCAACTTATTGTCTTTCACCAATGATCTTTCACCCTGATATACACTAATCTCAACGCCAGTCTGCGCATCAACTGCAGTAGAAAAAACCTGTTCCTTTTTAACAGGAATTGCAGTGTTTCTCGAAATCAATGGACTGAAAATACCGCCATAAGTTTCAATTCCTAACGAAAGAGGTGTGACATCCAACAACACAACATTCTTGATTTGTCCAGACAACACAGCACCTTGAATTGCAGCACCCAAAGCAACAGCTTCATCTGGGTTCACATCAGTATTCGGTTTCTTCCCAAATAAGTCTTCCACAACCTTTCTTATTTTAGGCATCCTAGTCATACCACCAACCAAGATAACTTCGTCAATATCAGAAATCTTCAACCATGCATCTCGAATACACCTTTTTACTGGATCTATAGTTTTGTTGATTAAGTGAAGCGACATATTATCCAACTCATCCTCAGTAAGTTTTAATTTGATGTGCTTGTCCTTTGTTATGAATGGAATGTTTATTTCAGTTTCTGTGACATGGGATAATTCTATTTTGCACTTTTCAGCAGCCTCCCTGATTCTTTGCACAGCAAGACGGTCTTGCAGAATATCCATTCCATGGTCTGCCTTGAAAGTATCTATGATGTAGTTCAATAACAAAATATCGAAGTCTTCACCTCCTAAATGGGTGTTTCCATTGGTGGCTCTGACTTCAAAAACACCATCTTCAATGTCCAAAATGGAAATATCAAATGTTCCACCACCTAAATCAAACACGGCAATAATACCGTCTTTCTGTCTTTGATCAATTCCATAGGCTAATGCAGCCGCAGTTGGTTCATTAATGACTCTTAATACATCTAAACCAGCTATTTTACCAGCAGACTTAGTGGCCAGTCTTTGGGAATCATTGAAATACGCTGGTACTGTAACAACAGCGTGTTTGACTGGTTCAGGTAAATGTGCATCTGCGATTTCTTTCATTTTTGCTAGAATATGACCACTGATGTGAGCCGGAGTGAACCTCTGATCATCTGTAGTAGCAACTTGAGTATCACCATTCTCATCTGGTAGTATCTTATATGGAACGTTGTTCAAATCTTTCTGAACTTCTTCATCAACAAACTTCCTTCCTATTAATCTTTTCGTAGCGAAGAAGGTATTCTGGGGGTTTATGGCAGCTTGTCTTCTAGCAGGCAAACCAACGAGGGGCTTAGAGCTTCCGTTGAAGGCCACAATAGATGGAGTTGTTCTGCCACCCTCTTCGTTTTCCAAAATTCTTGGTTCATTGCCTTCAACAACTGCTACTGCTGAGTTTGTGGTACCCAAATCAATTCCGATGACATTATGATGGAACCGTTTGGAATTACAGACAAGCTTTGCAACTCTTTTGTTCAAGTATCCTATACTTTGTAGCATATTCCGGTGTATCCCACTTATTCCAAGGATACTAATACAAGAATACTAATACAAGAATACTTGCTCCCAATTTAGTATGATTCTGCGATGAAAAATGTTATCGCACTGTAATATTATTTGATAAACAACTATACACTTACTTTCTCGAGGAAAATTTCGGAACCATTCACCTGGATGGTATTGAATAAAAGCAACATGCTACTATCAAAACCGCATGTACCCATTATATAATCGATGATTTCTTCGCAGCTTTCAGTCTCCAAGGAAACCACCTCAAGATTGTTGATGTTAATGATTGAGTTGTCCCTGCTAGTAATGAAAACTTTGTAGAAACCATCCGTGTTAAATTTACTAAGAATAATCCCACAAGTCTTGGTCGTTTTGTGTATACAAAAATGACCAGTTAGACTTTTTTTTGTGTTGACGTCTGAGTACTTTTCATGCTTTGATGCATATTTCAGGACAAGAAACCCAACACGGCCTGAACTAGGTGTCTCAGGGTAGTCCATCTTTCTATCTTGATCCTCGTAATCGACTGAGCTTATAGTTCTGAACGACTGGGTTTTATCATAATTCTTACAAATTGCTTTCCCAACCACACCTATAATGAAGTAGGACTCAGGAAAGGACAAAATATGAAAGAAGAACTCCAAACGATTCATCATAATATCACGCGGACTGTAGCCAATAATTACATCGATTAAGATGTCTATCAAACTCCTATCACTTCCAGAAATGACCGGGGAAGTTTTGTACTTTTCATGTTGAAGGATTGGAAAAAGTGCCTTGTCTTTAAAGTAAGAACCGACGTTAAGTATGCCTTCAATAGGTGAGACATTTTTTCTTATTTCTGAAAACAAGAGCAGTCTGATGAGCAGACGTAGGTCTAATGGTCTGAACATAGCTGTGATTTCTTTATCTGTAAATTGTTGCTGGTATTTTTGAAGTACACTTTGTTTAGAAAAAACTTGGAACTTTCTGTCACTTAAGAGTAGTACTTTGTCAAAGAAAAATAAGTACTCACCTACCACCAAATGCTCTGGAAGAATTGATAGCTCAATATTTGCAAACATATCCTCTCCTTCAAAGTTTATATCGTATTTGTTCAACAAGAACTCGTAAAGAACTTTGCACAACAAAGACTGTATCAAATGTGGGTGCCCAACAGCCTCCCCAGAGTAGATCCGTATAATACTGAAATCTTCAAAGTAATAACTTGTGATGTACTTGTCAAAAACTTGTTTATCATGACGAATTATGGGATTGTCAAATTCCAAACAGTCCAAAGTCACTTTGAAAATAGTGATGACCAACCGGTAGAAATAATCCTTATTTTTAAAGAGCAATATGCTTTTTTTATCACCAGTGATCAATTTTATGTTATGGTTATGGAAAAGTATTTTTTTCACTTTGTGGTGCAATTCTTTGAAGATTTTGGACAATACTTGTTCTCTGTAATATAGTACATTATGAAAGTTCTTATCAAACATGCTTATTTTGAACCAAAATTCCTCAAAGAGCTCAGGTGAATCCATTTTTTCTTTAGACCATACATCCTTGATGTACGTAATTGCCAACTTATAAGCATGAGCGGTCAACAAGTTGGAGCTCAAAGATACAGGTAGAAGCGACGCATTGCTTTGAACTCGGCTTTTGAGCCTTAAAAGCTCACTATACTTCGGAGATTCGTCTAAAATAGTGTGGAGGATCGGAATGTAATCAGAATCTTCAGTAAACAAATCAATAAAAACCGTCAAGTCCTTGCTTTCTTCCAAAACTCTTCTGAACTTATTCTCCTTTCTTAAGAATTCCATGGTACTTGCATAGCAGTCCATGGTTCCCTCTTTGTGCGATTGCTTCAATTGTTTAGCACTTGCCAATTCGTATGCTAGTAGCACTTTTAGATATCGCAGAACCAAGATTCTGTACCATATGACGTTATGGACTAAAAGCAGTCTAATCTGCTTGTTGACCTGCAACAAGCTTAGCAAATCTGATACACTCAATCTTCCCTTTTCTATTATCACTCCCCAGATATCTAATGATAAGTTGGTAATACTCATGTTGCGAAATTTATTTGTTTAGGATGCGGAAAAGAAAAGGAGACAGTAAAGAAAAGCCAACCAAGAAGTTTAAAGCTGGTGGATTCATAGACACCAACACATCAGGAATATACGCCACCTGTAACAGAGGAAAGGAAAAGGGATGTATAAAAGAGTTGATGAACATCTTTGGCGAGAAGATCAATGAGTACTATCACGATGAGCTTGAGAATGGGGATTCTGAAGAAGAAGAAGAAGAAGAAGAAGAGAAGCTTTCTATAGAAGAACAAATTAAAAGAGAAGTAGAAGGCTTGAAAGAAGAAAAGGAATCTAATCTGTCGATTTTGAAGCTGATAGACTTGAGTTGTGAATGTTTAGTTTTCATTAAAACTAAGAAGCCTGTGAACCCAGAAGAGTTTGTTAGACGTTTCTGTCAGGACGCTATGGATAGTAAGATAAAGACAACCAGATGGACCCAGAAGTTGACTCCGGTGACTCTCTCGACCTCGCCTTCATTGGAAGAAGTGAAGAAGTTGGCTAAAACAGTTTTAGCACCACATTTTCACAACGAAAAAGACCAGCAACCAGTTAAGTTTGCTATTCAGGTTTCCAGAAGACATTTCAATGCCCTAGAAAGAGCTGATATCATCAAGGCAGTTGCAGAAAGCGTAGGAAAAGACCATGGTCATTCAGTGGATCTTAAGAATTACGAAAAATTGATTATTGTGGAGTGTTACAAGACAAATATAGGAATCAGTGTAGCTGATGATTACGACACTCTTTGCAAATACAATCTCCAGCAGATTTTTGACAAAGCCAATGAGCAAGGTGACGAGACAGAACAAGTAAAATCGTAAAGACAACTAAAGAAGATATTGAACATAGCAAAACACAAGATCAGAAGATATAAGAATACAAAGTTGTATAAAAATTATGCAAAATTAATATTGACCAATCAAGTATTTAATAACTATTAATAACTACAATTAAATATCTACTGACCACCAAATCAAGGTATGTAGTCACTATATAAGCACCACCTTCTCCAAAGACTCCTCTGGATGATTGAAAGACAACCAGTCAGCTTCACTATTAGGTATCAAACCCATTCCATTCAATTTCCAAACTCCAATGGCAACTACTCCCAATTGGCACAATACAAAAACAATTTTTGCCTGGAGCACTGTTTGAGAATTCTGTTCAGTCTGCAAGCTATGGAAAATCAGGTTAGTTTGGGTAAAAATAGCACTCAAAGGACCTGCAAACAATGAAAATGTCATCATAATGGGAATTATTTGTAGCGAATTACCTGTCATGTAACTCATGATCAAGTTCATAGGAATGTTCTTCGCCGGACCAGTAGCGATTTCCCATATCTTTTTTACCTTCAACTGCTCCAAATCCGCAGGGTCTTGCTTTACAGCAACTGAAGACTTCTTATGGTGACCGTAGTCTTCAGTGAATCCCGCAGGAGTAGCCAAGTCCTTGACCTTCTTGGCCTGTATTACTTTTGGTGTAAGAAGCTCAGAATACATTATTCGCATTTTTCCTCTCAATAAAGGAGATAAGATTTAGTCAGTCAAGTGGAAAAAGCATAAAAGAAGAGTTTGACACACCTTATAGATAAGAATAGCAGAAAACCAACTAATCCTGCCATTACCATTAGCGTGTTACCATTGACTTCCAATTGTTATTTTTTTCGATTTATTGATTGATTTAAACACAAAAGCCTACATTCAATTATGAACTCCACAGAATCCTTCAAAGGCAACCCATTAAATAAAATCATAGGTCTCTCGATCATCTTATCGATGGGATTCCTCTTGGTTGTTCTAGCTGGTATATATGGAAACTGGTATCCGATAATTAATGGGATAATATGTGCGGTGGCTCATTTGCCTGTGGTCATCACCAAAGCATTTTCAAACTCCAGTGACTACGATTTCAATTTCGATCCTGTTACCAGCTCACAGGGAAACCTCATCAAAGAAGTGGGTCAGTTCATCTCTGCATTTTTGGTGGTTTCTGGGATTTACTTGCCTATTTTATTACACCATTCAATGATCTTGACCAAATTTGCTATGGTCTTGACTATTATTGGAGGTGGTTTGATTTATGGAACAGTATATACCTTTAGTAGCTATTTTGATGAACCCTTAGAAGATGTCAATCTTGGCGAAGGTGTTATCTAATAATATATGCCTCGTTAACAGCAAATATCACACCAGTACACCATATGAACAGTCCATAATATACGCCGATGAATTAAATATACGCGCATCTTGATTATCTTCGCACAATTCAAGAAATATTTCACTATCGCTTCAACCATGACAATTAACGATATCCGGGAAATGGCAATCGCCGAACGTGAAATCGTCCACGAGCACCAATCCAAAGAGAAGATTGTTAACGAAGAATACAAGATCTGGAAGAAAACTGTACCCCTTTTATATGACACCATCCACACACATGCGTTAGACTTCCCAACGTTGAGTGTGAAGTGGTTGCCAGACTATGAATTCTCAGAAGATAAGAACTACATAAGTGTCAAATTCTTGTATGGAACAAATTCTTCTCAACACTCCCAGGATTACTTGAAGCTCGGTTCCATTGATTTACCCAGTACTTTGGCCCCAGATTTTAAGTCTAAAACTGGAAAGTCGAAGTTAGCGATTCCTGAATCCCAAAACAACCACAAGAGCTTCAATGTTTTAAACACCTGGAAACATAATGGAGAAATCAACAAGTTGGAAGTATCTCCTAATAACGAAAGTGTGCTTACTTTCGATAACGAGGGTATTGTTCATTTGTACTCTTTGACTGGAGGTAAGGAAATAAAAGACTTCAAGTACCACAAGCTTGAAGGGTATGCTTTAGAGTGGTTAAGCAATGAAGAGTTCTTGTCTGGATCCTATGATTCTCAGATTGCTTTATGGGATGTTTCCAAGCCATCTACTCCAATCCAAAGTTACAAAAGCCACAATGCTGCAATCAACGACTTGTCCTTGAACTGCCAACACAAGAAAATCTTTGCTTCTGCGTCAGATGATTACTCTACAAAAGTACATGATTTAAGAGCTAATGCCAACGAAAATGTTGCTATCAACATCGAAAACAAACATATCCAGAACAGTTTACAGTTCAACCCTAAAATTCCAACCTTATTGGCCACTGGTGGTAGAGATAATGTAGTTTCTTTGTATGACTTGAGAAATCCAAAGGAACCATTTAGAAGACTTTTTGGACACAATGACACCATTACTGGTTTGAAGTGGGACAAGTTTAACAATCCTAACAAGTTGGTGACCTGGTCATTAGACAAGAGGGTTTTGGTTTGGGATTTGAATGCCTTGGACGAAGAGTTTATGTATCCTAGTGATGTGAATGAAAATGCCAGAAGAAAGAACACCATCAGAACTACTGATCCATGTCTCAAATTTATTGGTGGTGGCCATACCAACAGAATCAACGAAGTTGATACTCATCCAGTAATTAACGGATTAACTATAAGCTCTGGTGATGATAGCTTGTTGCAGGTGTGGAAGGCCAAGGTTATACCCGAGGAAGAAGTAGAGGAAGAGGAGGCTAATGATATGGAAGTTGATAAGGAATAGAGCAAAAAGAGAAGTCTATAATGAATATGTAATATACTAAATTTGGATATCTACTGGTTTGTCGGTGTATACATGCCATCTTGTGTAAACTTTCAAGTTTCCTGCATGTATCTGATGTGAATATGTGTTAGTATCATCCAAAACAACCAATTGGTTACTCTCTAGCTGGAATCTTGTATCCAACATTGCTAGCAATGCAAAAGTTATATTCTGTGTGAACAAATGCTGAATTTTCACAGAGTAGACGAATTTTCCAATTTTTCTACACTGTTGAATCAAATGTGTTGGGTTGTTGCTGCTACTAGATCTCAAGTCTGGCCGTATATACACATGTTTTAAACTTTCAAGTATACCCTGGTTGTCATGTTTAGGTTTTCTGGGGTTGGGTGTTATATTTCCTTGTAAAGCAGCTTGATTCATCCTGTTGCTTTTGTCATGTATCACGTAGCTGAACTTGTTCACAGTGAACCAATCTACAAAAGAAAGAATATCACAAAGAACCTGATTGCTACTATTTTTGAATGACTCCATTCCACCAAATTCTTCATATGCCTTTTTAAACCTATTTATTACCCCATGGGATGGTTCTTGTTGCTTGATCTTCATTACCAGTGCCAACTCCTGAATGGAATACTTTACCCCTACAGTTGGAGCCTTTTTAAACTCTTTGTGCATTGCCAAATAATCAATTTTGACAGGTTTCTTTGGTGCTGAAATAGCATTATTGAATCTTTCACTCAAAGGGCGGCGTATTTCACTTCTTTTGGTCACCTTCGCATGCTTTCTATTCCATTCAATATGTCGTTTGTACCGTTCAAAAGAATCGCTCATGTTAAAAACGCGAAATTTTCAAATCTTATCTCTTACAGACTAAGCGAACCTTCATAGACAGATATGGAGTAGCCTCTCAACAAGAGACGCTCTTCATGCTGGAGATTTAGTAAAGTGGCTTCGTGACGACCTAGCTGACGCAAAAACTCATCATTGACCAAATTAAACCAGCCGTTATGCCTTGGACACTTACGCTTTTCATTAATGCAAGTTTCACCCAGTTCCTCTTCCTCGTCATCTGATCCAACTAAATCATCCACAATCTTATCAACTTCGAAGTTATCTATGAAATTTTGGTCTATCTCACGCAACTTTTTATTATACAAGCACAATTCAACCTTCTTTTTTGTCTTCCTCTTACTAGTTAAGGCCTCATTTAATTGCTTCATTTTCAACTTGTAGCTCCCAAGAAGCATAATTCTGGTATTATAGAGGTCTATTATACTTCTTGTATCCTTAAGTTTTTCATTCAAGTTCTCTAAATCGTTCTTCAATTCACTAGGAAATTTATCCATATTATTCTCGATGTCTATAACTTCAGGTAATTCTGGAAACTTGGATCCGATATTCTTAATGAATTCCACATCTCCCTCAGTAGATACCAAAGCCTTGATTTTTTCAGCTTCTAGATTACTTGACAATGAATTAAAATACTGAATCCCACATTCATTTGAACAGTACTTCGAATTAGTCTGGATTGGCTTCCAGCAATTATCTACCCTACATTTTCTTTTCCAATGTGTTACTCCAGTACCCCTCCAGGTACAGAACTTGCAATAGTACTTCAAGATAAGATCTTTGTATAAGAGATTCATCTTCATGCACTTAAAGTGGAACCATTCATCACAACCATCACAACCCACCATAAGCTCACCTCCATGGTCCGGCTTACGACATATACAATACAACTCTTCGGAGTTCAAGTCAAACTTGGGTGCTGAGCTGAACTTTTTATACTGTTTGGAAAGTTCTTCGTTGCTTTCAAGTTCCAAACTCTTATTTTTGAGTGAAAAGTAGCCTTGTTCTACCTTACTCATATCGCGATTTTTCAGTATGGATTTGTCACTTCAATAAAACTTCTGGAAAAGACAAATTTCTACTATAGTGGATTTGTATATATTATATGACAGATAATCACACCCGTACGCATGTATTGGTTCAGAGTTCAGATTCTTCAACTCTCTCCTTACATTGCAGTCGTGTACCAACCATAACACTCAATTGCGAACATACAAACTACTTTCAATACCACTACTAACATCATGTCTCCTAAAGTTATCTTAGTATCCTCAGACAACGAAAAGTTCGAAGTGGACCCAAAAGTTGCAGAGAAGTCTGTGTTGATCAAGAATATGATCAATGACTTGAATCCTGATGGTTTGGAAGAAGATTTCGAACTTCCAACCCCTAACGTCAGATCCACAGTTTTGGAAAAGGTTTTGGAATGGTGTGAACATCACAAGAATACTATCTTTCCAGAAGATGAAGATGAAGATGACAAGAAGTCTGCTCCAGTTGATGAATGGGACAGAAATTTTTTGAAGGTTGATCAGGAAATGCTTTATGAAATTATCAGTGCTGCCAACTACTTAAACATCAGACCATTATTGGATTCTGGATGTAAGACAGTTGCTGAAATGATCAGAAACAAGAGTCCAGAGGAATTAAGAAAGATTTTCAACATTGTTAATGATTTTACTCCAGAAGAAGAAGCTGCCATCAGAAGAGAAAACGAATGGGCAGAAGACCGTTAGTGCTAATATATGAGTTTTGGTTTTTATTTGACTTTTATTGAGGTGTAATTGATCCAGTACTTTTGATCTACTTTAATTTCTGTTCTCTTAATAACAAGATTGTTAGTCTGTTACAATGCTTCCAATTTTCCAAGCAGTTTGGTTGCTCTACGATTTGACAACAGTGCTTCCTCTTTCTAATATTACCAAATCTCATACCTTTTTTACTTTACCTATCATTTATAATCAGAATCTATAAGACCACTAGTATTATACCGGTACCAACAAGACTACAGACTTCTCTGTAACACAGTCATATCTGCTTCTACTTTTAAATATGACGCACGAAAATTTATTGATGGTCTGATATTATGCCACAGAACGATATTGACAGAGTAAATGGTGATCACTCGGAGGAGCCAGACAACATCACAGAAACTCTGTTTGATGGAACCTTGAATAACTATCAAGTTGAATATAATGCAGATGATGGCAAGTTTAGTGATGCAACAACCTTGTATGATGGAGTAGACGGGATTAACAAGGCTCCCGAGTTAAGAAGATACGGCTTGAATGCTTCAATAAGACAACTTCACTATAGTGAAAACAAGCTTCTGTTGGATAATCACATCAATAAGACTATTGACTTACTTTGTGAATTGACAACTGAAAACAAATCAAGACCAATTTTTTACCCTACTAATCTCGAGAGCTCCAAAGCCAATGAAGTTCAACTATTCAAATCCAATAGGTCCATCAAGAGCATTGAAAAGGCCAACATGAAAGAAAGGACCATCGTTCAAGAAAGTAATAATAGCAATGCTGAATCTGATAATTATAGTCTCAATGAAATTTCCAAACATTTGGACTTCAAGGTTTTGAAGTTGAACATTTCTACTCACAACAACGAATTGATTGATGGTATTAACTCTTTAGACAAATCGTCTATTTCAATTTTGCTTGAACAGAAGTTGAACCAACAGGTGAAGTTTTTACTCAACTTGAAAGATCGTATTGATGATACTTCGTCTAAAGTCTTTGTCACAGGTGACTTAAATGCTGGTAAGTCTTCCTTCTGTAATGCCTTATTGAGAAGAAAGGTGTTACCAGAAGATCAACAACCTTGTACCTCTGTGTTTTGTGAAATCATTGATGCCTCCAAAGAAAACAACTCCATTGAAGAGGTTCATGCCATTCCTATAAACTCAGTTTATAACATTAAAGATGAAACTACTTATAAAGTCTTTGCATTAGATGCCTTAGAGGGTTTAGTCTACGAAGCAGAAACTTATTCATTGTTGAAAGTCTACTTGAATGATGTGAGACCCAAGGATCAAAGTTTGTTATGTAATGGTGTCATAGACATCAGACTTATTGATGCTCCAGGCTTGAACATAGACCTGTTTCAAACAACACAGGTATTTTCTAGACAAGAAGAGATCGACTTGATTGTTTTCGTTGTCAATTCTGAAAATTACTTCACATTGTCTGGTAAAGAATTTATCTCCTCTGCTGCATCGGAAAAGCAGTACTTATTTATTGTGTCGAATAAATTCGATAATATCAAGGATAAAGAAAGGTGTAGGAACAAGATTTTGCAACAAGTCAAAACCTTGAGTCCAGCTTCGTATAAAGACGCCAATGACTTCGTTCATTTTGTTAGTTCTACAGACTCATTTGAATCGGGCACAGGCTCTAGTGGGGAACCAGATAATGGTCCAAATGATGACCCAGATCACGATAGAAGAGACCCTGACTTCGACCGCTTGGAGGCTTCTTTGAGGAAGTTTGTATTGGAAAAGAGAGCTGTTTCTAAATTATTGCCTGCTAAAAACTACTTGATGAACATCTTGAGTGATCTTATAGCTTTAGCAGAGATCAACAAATCACTTTACGAATCAGAGAAGCAGAATTTGGTTGATGAGTTGAACTGCCAAATAGCTCCTATGTATGACGAGATGTTAAAAAAGAGTATTAAAATCAATGATTCAATTTTGAAATCAATTGATGATACCTGTACAAAAGTTTACAACTTCACCAAGAATGAATTAAATGATAGCATTGAAAATATGGGAGATAATCAGATAGTAGCATACCACGGACTTCAATTTGCTTATGAATATGCTCAAGAGACTCAACAAAGAATGATTAACAGCATATTGTCGGCAGTGGATTTGAGTGAAGGCAATGCCAAGAACGTCACTGTTCAGAGCGTGGATGATATAACTAAGTTGGGTAAGTCCACTTTGGGTGAAGAATTTTTGCAGGATAAGGTTTTCAATGCCGAACTTATGTTCACCAGAAAGAGAGACTTGGCTCAAAAATCGTTGTCTACCGTTATCGAGCCTAGTGATTTCTTCGATCCTTCATTCGAATCATTTTTGTTTTGGATAGGTGTTCCAAGAAGTTATGTTACCTCTTCTATGGATCATTTGAACAATTATAATCCAGTTTCAATCATTACTAAGTTATCGATAACAGGTATTACCTTAAGAGAGCAAATTCCAACGCAGTTGAGCTTACAAACTTTGTACAACTCTACAAAAGTTTTGACTGCTGGTGCTTTAGTAAAAAGATTGTATGGGGTTTCCAATTATATAAGCGTGGACAATGCAAAAGCCGTCGCAGGTCCTTTATTGTTGGCCATTGCTGGTGTTTCAGTATACTACTTGGTCAGTGATATTCCAAATGCATTCCCAAGAAAGCAAGCTCGAAAATTGAAATCTAAAATACAGGAGTTAGACTACGTTCACAATAACTCAGATAGAATATCCAAGGAATGCAGGAAGGTATTGAACTATCCTTCAAGGCATGTAATGAATAATTTCCAAACCAGTATTGACAAGAGAATTTACGAGAAGGAGAAGTTCGAGACAAGGATCAAAGATGCTAATATGAGTTTATCTTATTTCAATGGACTATCCGAAAAGATCAATCATGAAATCCAGTTGATCATAAATATCAACTTAGAGCCAGCCAGCACAGCAAATGTAAATACTGTTGATTGATCACGATCTTCAATCCAAAAATGTATATATTTAAAGACATGAAGTCAAAGATGTTTTGTTATACTTAGTTTAACAGTCTCTTGTCTAAAACTTTCATCTCTTTTTATGCAGTAAGTAGATTAACAAAATGTTAATAGTGAACATTAAAAATGTCATAAAGAAGCAAATTCTGAAAGCATTACTGTAGCAGCCTGCACCCTTGTAACAAATTCCAGTGTTTGCATCAGAGTTCTTGTCATAAAGAACACCAAAGTATCTTACCAAGTTGTATAAAACAATCAAAGGTCCAGTACAGATCAAACCCCATGTGGTTGTAAAAGTTCTTGTGCCAAATCTTTCCGCCACAATTGAAGGATAAACTCCAAAGGTCAACCCATAACTGGAGCCCACTAATGCTGATGCCAAAGAGATAAGGGTTAAACTACCTGAGTTCACCATAGTAATGCAATGGCCAACTGCCAATAAGGAAATTGTCAACACCATAATCCACAGACGCAGGATCTTGAAGGTTTTATAAATGAAATCAGAAACAATTCCTGCAAGTAATCTTCCCATGAAAGAACAAATTGAAAGAACTGAAACCTGTATGGCTTGGATCAGCTCGGGACTAATCATTTCATTACCCTGGTAACTTGTTTGGGCAGTAACGATGAACCCCACTGAATAGATGTACGTTTGACAACTTCCACTAAGCATCGCTACCAATATATAATGAATCAAAAAGTCTCTATTGGTTAATAAATCGGTCACAACTTTGCCTGGACTTCTTGGTTTCCTCTTCACTTTAATCTTTACGTATTGAACCTGGCTGTTGGTATTGTTGTTCTGCAATGAAACTCTGCTTCCCGACTCCTTATTTAAATGAGTGTTTGTAGTAAAGTTTGCGGCAGATACTCCAGAAGTCATCAAGCTTGTAAAGGAGCTGTTCTTTTGAATGTTTCCAAAAGAACCTGACCTCACAAGATTAGTGGGACTTCCTGAGAAGGAGTCAGCACGAGAATGTATCGAGGGTTTAATTCCAAGCTGCTTTGGAGTAGACGATAGCGAGGTACTCGAAGCTGCAGAAGCAAGCAGAGATTGCAGTTGAAGATTGATTTTGAAGTCGTCTTTTGTGACTGGGATGTATGCCGATACCATTGAAGAGGCAACTGAGTTGCTCCGTTGGCCTAATCCCCAAAATGCGAAGGAACCAGCTAATGACTGTGTTTCATCTGAATCATTTTCCACCGCCTTTGCTATTCTGATTGGAGTCGAATGGACTGGGTCTTCAACTTCAGTGTATGAAGTTGGTTTTGTATTAGGCTCTAACAAATTGGAAGATTCCAAAGGATTGCTGGAAACATTTTCGTCCTCATCGTGTTCATCTTCATGTTCGAAGTATATTCTAAGAAAAAAAGAACCAAAGAATGTTGCAATACCACAGGAGAAGGCTAAAAACCTAAGAAGCCCACCAGTATTACCTTCAAAGAAGCTTGCGGCAATCGCCGAAAAAATGGTGGCAGATAAACCATATAGACTCACAGGACAAGCACTGGCAGTTCCTTTATGATCGGGAAAGTTAGACTGTGCAACTTTTAAGGAAGCGTAATAGGTATTGATAGAACCAAACCCCACAATAGCTGCTGCACCACAAATCAGCAACAAGCTACCAAAAGCTTTGGTATATATAAAATAAAGCCAATAGTAACCCACAAAAATACACAAAGACCCCATAAAAGCAGAAATATGAGGACCTACATGGTCTATCAACATTCCGGCCAACAAACCACCCATACCCAGCCCGACGTTGGTAGCAAGAGAAATGGAAGCAGCATCAGAGGCAGTTAGTCCCACTCTTTTTACAAGTTGCACACTGTAAATACCATAAAGATACGGAGTTCCCGAGGCAACTCCCACAATAGTAGCGAACACTAACGACACCACTCTGGCAGAAACGTGGGATTTGTGTTCCATGATATTGTTGTTGCAAACTTATCAGATCAAAGTCGCGAACGAAAAAGTGAAAAACTCAAACTTCTTTTCCCAGTCATTCGCCTACCATACATAAGAACTGTCCATATATAGAAACAGCATGGGAAGATTGAATAATAACGAGTTCTTGAAGCAATTCGCTGACATATTATCGGAGAATAACGGCAAGTCGTCGGTGTATATGACCCAAAAGAGATTATCTCCAGCTATGGACATCGAAGAGTCAACTGGTATAGCTGACTTGTCATCAAACGTAGTAGACCACGGCTTGTTCAAAGAGAACAAGACAGAGTATCCAATTTTGGTGAGAGTAGCAATGAACAGCAAAAACAAACTGAAAACGAAGTTATCTACAGTGGTTGAATTGGCACAGTTAGAGCTGTTCTGGGGAGAATACGCTCTGGTGATCAAGACTGGTTTTGTGGGGTTGAAGAAGAAAGACAAGAAGAAGTCTAAGAAGTCTAAGGTATCCAAGTAATGAATATATGTATATTGTACTTTTCTCAACTATCTAGTTTGTGATACTGATGGTTTTTCAGATATCATGCTACTGGATCGGAGTTTGAAGCTCGATTCTAACATCCATAGCAGTATTATAGGTTGAAATCTACTTTCGGGGTTTGAATTTAACATTGGTGTCTAATTGAATATTTACAAATCTACATTTCATAAAAGGTGAGTTTAAAAATTAATCTACCGAAATATATTCTTGAATCCCAATTTACTATGTCCTAATCGATAATAATCTCTCGGTTGTAGTACTATGTTACATCTTCAGCTATTAATAATCCCTTTGGATATATAAAGCTCAAGTCCTTGATGACAGTTTGGTGGTCCAAGTAATCATTCAAGTTAACTTTAGGAGGTAATGGCGACATCAACTTAAACTTATAGTTTGGAATGTAGTCTGAAAACTTTGACTCATCGTAATTCACAACTTCAAATGTCTTCTTAAAGTAGTCTTCTCGGTATAATTCCACGTATGCGTATAAGTCCTCGACCAAAGCGTCAGATGAAAAGGTGTGCGTGATTCTTTCACCATTAGGTAGTTTAATTGCAATGGTAGCTTTATCTAGAAGCTCGTCAGTATTCAAAGAGTTGAAATAGTTCATTTTGGAGATCAAGTACTCTTTCTTGAGTTGTTCCTGCAACTTCTTTTGTTTTTTTAATCTATCCTTCTCCAAAGACTTCTGGTAGTTCAAATCCTGCTGCTTTGTAATAACCTGACCCAAAAATTTATCCCACAATTCGTTTCTGATGAGTTTTAACTCTGGTTCATACTTTTCGATTTTTTTCAAGAACTTTGTTTCCACCAAATTATCTACATCCACATTTTCTTTGATTCCTCCCTGAATCTTAACCACCAAAGATATCTTTGGGGTCGTTTTTACCGCTCCCTCAGGAGACATAGTAGTAGATCTGGTCAAAGACAACAAGCCAAGGAAGGGAAACTTGGTCACATTCAAACTATTGGCCAATTGGTAACTTTCGGGATTGGTCAAGTCACCTCCCCAGATTAACACATTTGGATTATTAAATATTGAAACAAACTTTTCATTCACAATTATCTTATTGAACACACCAGAGGAGTTTTCGTTTTCAGGATTCGTCAAGTACACAAACAAAAATTTGGCTTTATGTGTAGCCATGTATAAGGCCTGAGTGTAGCTCCCCTGGTAAAATGGAGGTAACTGAACGGAAGAGTCCAAGCTATCCTCCAAATTCCTTATAAACCTACTGGCTTTGTCAATAGGATCGTTATTGGAGTTATTCAGCAATCTCATTTTAAAATGATCTCTAAAGTAAATTGTATTCAAAAATCTGGCCACAACCACCACTAGAACATATAACACGAAAACTAATGGTTTGAACAACACCACCTGTAGCATTCCCAGGAGTTTGGTTGCCAACTGGCGTATGGATTGCGAGTTGAAGCTATTTCTTTGAGCTGGAGCTGCTTCTTCCGCGAACCAGCCAGGGACTTCTGAGTTCGTTCCATTGGGTGAATTGCTTTCTGAGCTAACACTTACAGGCTGATAACTGTTTCGTAATAGGTTGGAAATCCAGCTAGACATGGTTAAGTCGAATGAGAATAATGACAAACTCGCAATTTCGATCATACGACAATGTCTCGAAAAGTGTAAATCTGATTGACTCAAAAAACTTAGACAAACAACTTACAAGAACCGCCTGTGTGGCGTAATGGTTAGCGCATTTGACTTCTAATCAAAAGATTCCGGGTTCGAGTCCCGGCATGGGTTCTTTCTTGTGCGGGTTTAGCTCAGTTGGGAGAGCGTCAGACTGAAGTATACTTCGGTCAGTTAATCTGAAGGTCCTGTGTTCGATCCACAGAACTCGCATTCTTTTTTATTTGGATCACCAATTTTTTTTTTTGTAGGTTTTTTAATTTTTTGTAGAAAAATGGTGGAAATCGCCAAATATACATTTGCTATCTTTAAATACCAAATAATATGATAGAAAATTATAAAAATTAAAAGTTTCTATTACCAAAATGAACTTATATTATCTAAATGCTTCTAAAATATTGCTTGCACTTTTCAGCCTTACCAGAAGGTAACCCAAAGACAGGATTTACAGCCAACACATTGGTATCTTCATTGATCTCTTCGGTTTTAAATTCATAAGCCAAACTATCATATTCCAGCGTTTCAAAAGAAGAAATCCTGTAAGTATATTCACAACAGCCCAACCCCAATAAGCTGTAGTTAGTGTGGTAAAAATCAACCCTGGTACCAGGCTTATCTCTAAAACCACCTTTTGGATCCTGGCAACAGTTCAATAAAAACACCTTTAAAGCTTCCTTATCAAAAATAGACGTTTCCAAAATTGATTCTACCATAGCATATACACCTCCAACCCAAAACCCATAGCATGCATCCACCAATTTGTTTGTTCTTCCGGATAATCCTCCTTTGTGCAGTTGTCTATAGGCCAACCATCTTATCAAACCATCAAGATCCACATATTTTTTGAATTTGTCGGAGAATGAAGGCCCCTCTTCTTTTCCAAGTAATAAGAAATAACTTGCAAATGCACAGAAAGTATACCCACCATGAGCTTCTGTCTCAGCAACACCGGCAAAACCACCTTCAAATGTCTGACATCCTTTTATCCACTTCAAACAGTCTCTGCAGAAGTCATCATTCAAAAGGTTCAAAAGCGATCCAATAACCAATGCACAGTAAGTGGATCTTGCATCTGCTTCACCATTATAATGCATAATGAAAGAACCGTCATCTTGTTTCAATTCCATCATCCAGGAATATAGGTTTTCTCTTATTTCAGTCAATAAATCGTATTCTTCTAAGGTAACTAGAACCAATACACAAGCATATGTAGAAGCCAAGTGCCCCAACTGGTTAGCACCACCACTAATTCCACCCTTTCCACCATCGACAATCAAAGTTCTGGCTTTTTTAGCCGTCATTTCTTTATAGCTACTATCAAGCGATTCATGGTTTAACAATATTCCAGCATTGATAAGCCAGTATAACATCCAGGAATGGTTAGCATCCAAGCTCATAAAGTGGGTAGGAAGTGGTTCTTTCAAGCAGTAATTGACGTATTTGTAGTGGTTTTCGACCTCAAAATGGTTATTGAAGTGTTTGTGACTGGCAATAATGTCCTGATAGATATGTTTAATCATAGTATCAACCTCATCTTGCTTGTAAACTGAATCCGAGACATTGGAATCTTTCATCACAAGCGGTTCTGCTAGCATTTTGTTGAGAATTGGATAAATATTGGGAGGCTCTATGTCTTGGAACTCATTTTTGTGGGCTAGGAGCTTCAATATATAGTTGAGTTTGTCCTGAGGCTCCATAATTACCTTTTCGAGCAGTTACAATGGATCGCGATTTAGTGGTGTAAGAATAAACATGACATTAACGAGGTGCAATCACCAATAATTTAGAGTATTATATACAATATAAGTGTAGACCTTGAAGTAGAATAGTACCAGGAACTAAAAAAATATTCATTAATCATAATATATCAGCCAAGTAGTACAAAATCGCATCATAGCAAACCAAGAACTGGTCGAAGTTTTGTACCATCAGTATTCTCTGTGACCGCTGAAACTGTATCGAGCGGTAGACCACATCAATATCGTCAAAAGGATTAAATTTATCAGTTTCATCCGCATAACTCTTTATCAAATCTAACACCATATCAATCGTGATGTAACAACCAGTTCTCCCACAACCTGCTGAACAATGCACCAATGATGAATTGTTCAATGCAAACTGTTTTATTATCTTATCCTTGAATCTTATGAATTCTAAGATTGAATCAAGTTGAGGAACTCCAAAGTCTGGCCACTCCTTATACTCTAAATGATGCATAAGCTGTGAATCACCAGTTTCAACCCTTGTTACTTTCAAGACTCTGTATGTGAAAGTTTGAAATTGCTTGATTTCCTGGAGTTGAACTTCAACGTTATCAAGAACTTGATTTTCGAAGTACTTTGCATCTTTTAAACTGTTCTGATTATTCAAACAAATAATCAAGTTTATATTATTCCCCCACAACAAATCCCAGAAGTCATAAAATGTTGAACTCAACGGGTTTTGTGTAGCAATATACTTATTGTTCGATATTTTATTGAACTGAATGAAGTTGCCGTTGAAGTAGTCATCTTCCTCAGGTTTGCAGTGGTTCAATCTAACTCTGGAATGTTCAAAAGGGAAAATGTTATTGTATCTGTTTTTCAATCCATACTCTATACCTTTGGGAATTTTGTAGGCAATTCCATCGCAAGAAGGACATGGTGTCGATGGTGTACAGTTGCATCCACTCAAGGAAGTTGCTTGACCGTTGATTGCAAGTTTGAGTCTCAATTGTTCATTATATTCAACTTTGTTGAACTTTAAGTTTAATGTCTTTAGAACTTCATCATCAGAATTCAATTTGTTATCGGTCATGAATATCTGTTTGAGCCAAGAGGGAAATTTCTGCATCTTTTCTGTAGTGAAGCTATCACTTTGAGCAAATTTGAAATTATAGTGGTAATTATGCAAGTCTTTTTGAACAGTCTCAATGTTCAATTTGGGCACAGTTTTCATTGAAGATAAGAACTTCTGACTGGAAGGAGTTGAAGAAGGAAGCTGGAATCCAGATAAGGTAGGCATGCTTTTGGAGACGGGCGAAATGGGACTCCATTGGAAATCAATAAAATCATTATCCAATTTATTCAAATCAAATCCTTCATTCAAGTAGTATATCGTGAACAGTGGATTGTAGTTCATAAACTTCAAAATAGTACGGTACAAAACAAACCCGATTCTATTAGTGGTGCTCATGTCGTCATAAATTAAAACAGTACAGTTCCTTTTGTTCAATAACATGTTTTTCACATCTTCTTCAGTCGTTATAGAATTCAATATCTGTGATAGGTTGTAAGATTGTCTTTTAAGTAAGGTCGAAGGTAAACATATGTTGATAGCAGTTTTGATTCTCAGATTGGCGTACATATTAAAGCTTCTAGTATCAACCACCACATCTGCATCTAGTGTCAGTAATTCTTCGTATGATACAGAGTGCACTGGCATTCCTCGGAACACATCTGCAGTGAAGATGGGAGATTTCGGCGACCTGCTTGGGGATTTTACCCCATGAGTAGAGGTAATCTTGGGAATGGTGAGTTCTTGTAAACGGACCTTATCATCAGCGTTTCTTAATGGTTCATTGGACAAGTAGGTTGCAGTCATCGACCTAAACCAAAACTTTTCGGCATAGGGGTGGTATTTATTTCGCATCTTAATTGCAACCTAGAACTGCATGACAATGACGTAATGGGCGGTCTAGACCACGGCTATAACCCAATATGGGAGCGCCGCGACTTCTCTTGCGTCATGTGTTTCACACGCACCATGAATAGAATGGTTTTTGCAGCAACTCGGAGTCGGGACACCGGGGTTGCTGCAGGTGATATAAATAGCATCTCGAGGGACGGGGCATTGGATTTTTGGAGCAACTGCCTGGTGGTATTATTGAAAAGCAAGTCGGTGGTATCGTCGGATTCATTTTGAGATCCTTCAATGAGGTTTCCGATGTGTTCCAAATTGGTGCTGAATCTGTCCACAATGCCCTGCATTGCCTTTTTCGTCAAATGATTGTAGGTTTTGAATTGGTCTAATCGGAAAAGAAGGTTGTTGATTTCGGAGTTCTTGGAGTTCATTTCCAGGTTGATGGTTCTAATGATTTCTTTGAGAGCTATCGCCTTGTTTTCCTTGTTGATGCTTTCAAGCTTGTAGTCTTCAATTGCAAGTGAAAGCTGCTTAATTTTGAGGGTTAGATCACCGGTTTTGGCACTTTCTTGTTGTTTCTGAGTTTCATTCTTGTGTCTGAGATGTCTCAATTCGTTGGCATGGGTCTCTGCCATCACTTTGAGGTCGTTCTGGTACTTGTAGCCGTTCTGGTTGAGGAGGTTGTTTTCGTTTTTGAGCTGTTTTACGAGATTCTTGAGGTTGGCGATTTCTTCGCTTTGGCTACTGATTTTCGTTAGGAGAAGCGTATCTTTAGGAGTTTTGGTCTGGTATACCGGATTTTTCAGGAATTGTTGTTGTTCGGAGTCCAACTGATGCTTAGAGTATCTATTCAGTTGGTTCGGTTTCTTGGGGATGTAATTAGATCTCGCTGGGAGTCTAGGAATTAGGCTTTCTTTTATGAAGGGATTTTCTGTGTTTTCTTCTACCTTTTGGTGAAGCGGTTGCTTGTTTTCTTTTCTTTCATCTTCCCGTCTCGTCACAAACTCTTCATTTGTCACTACTCCATTCCCTCCTAACTCATTTGTCTCGCTTTTTAATTCGTTAATTTCAGTGGCCTCTGCATAAGCTAAAGGCTCTTTTACAGGTTCGGTTACTGGTTGTCTTGCCGACCTTCTTAACTGCTCTCTTAATGTCGGTTTATCGTTCATATCTTTGTTGATGCTCTTCCCATCTTCATTCATATTCTTCACATTAAAAACGCGTCTGTTCATATCCAAAGGCGCCAATTTCTCTTCTTCCACCATCTGACGCAACTCTGCCATCAAGCCATTATTCACGATTCGTATCCTATCAACAGTATCATCCATAACAATCTTCAGTATTATCAGTGAAATATTTGTAAATGTTAACAACACAAACGCGAAAATAAACATGAAAAGAAGAGTAAGGAAAACACCCTTGGTGGAAAAAATCAGAACCTATCCGTTTGACTTGTGGCTTTCCATCAATGAATGGATACTATCAATATACTGGGATGACTATAGCTCGGTTAGTTTTGCCGCTGGAAGTTTTTTGACGGGGCTGTTCATTGTGTTTGCGAAGTTGTACAGCTACACAACTATCACCAACAATTCTTCCAGCATCTTCCAGACAGACTACTACAACTACGATAGGATCAAACAAAAGGCCTTGAAAAACGCTCTGTTGAAGGGAACCAGCACGTTTTATGTGGGTCTGCTACAGTTGATTTTGATGGTGTTGTTTACGTTGTCAGTAGCAAATATGGCCATGATCATTTTTTCGTTTAGAACCTATTCCTTGTTAAATAGCGAGAAGCCAAACAGTCCTTCGGTGAAAGAGAAGTTACTTGCTGAATCCAATTCCAATTTCTGGGATGCAGCTGCAAAATTGTTTTCTGTTTTTAAAGCTGATGATAGTTTTGTTGACGATAGCACTGCTGACACCTCAGGAATTGAAATTGACTTGTTTGATCACAAGGTTGTTTATGAAATGAATGTGTGGGACCCTTCGAGATTTCAATTATACTTGCTTTGTGGCTTCAGCCCGGTTTCACTTGTATTCATCAAGATGCTAATTGAGACTTCTATTTGGAAACTTTTCCTTGTGATTGGTGTTTTCAATGTTCAAGTGTACTTTTTTGTTGACAGATTCTTTATTTTAGTCAATGACAAGCAGATTTTGTACCAGGAGATGTTCCTGGAATATAACACCAAGTTTGTTAAGCCGAAAACAGACATCTTGAAGTGTGATGTGGGTATTGATGCTTCCAAATTCAGCAGATATCACGATGTCATAGTAGAACAAACCAATCCTTTTATACAGAATACCAAGCTGAGAGTGTTTGTTACTCACGATATCAACGGGAAACCGGTGAATAACATTCCCACAGATGACGATAGCTTTTCCAACGAACGCCAGAAGTTTGAGTCTGAAAAGATCAAGTTTGAACTTGAGAAAGAAAAGTTTAACCAACTTAACTCGTCAATGGTACTGGACGTGGACGAGTCGTGGTTCAATTCTACTTCTACTCCTCACAAATCTCGAATCCCTGTTCTAGGCAGGTCTTTTGGAACCAGCTCCAGAAACTGGCCACCGAGTCCAAATAGGCCCTTGAGCCCTAATAAGTCGATGACAAGACCAATGAGCCCTAATAAGTCCATAACGTCTAATAGAGCTATAAGCCCTACAAAGTCGACTTCTAATAGAGGCAGTCCTACAAGAACATTTGAGAACAGAGGCAGTCCTACTAGGGCATATGAGTCTAGAAGGTACAATACAAGTCCAGTACGAGATGGGAGAGAATCAACCCGAGACCATAGCTACAATTCCCAGAGTTACAACCCTCAGAACAGGAGGTTTAATACTTCGATGGACGTTCCCCGGTGGAAATGATTTAGGACAGTAAATAATGAATGGACGAGTAATTGCAGTAAGTTCGTATTATTATAAAGTTGATATGTGATGGTAGAAGAAATAGAACTTACAACTATAAGACTAATATACATTATAATTCATTAAAGCCAAATAAATACTTCATGGCAGTATCCCAGTATCCCAAGTTCTCGGTTTTATTAGGCATGGTTGGGTCTGCTGATGTACTGGTGGTAGCGGGAACTTCTTTTAAAAATAAGTCTGAACCATCAGTCAATTCTAGCTTGCTGACATTGGACTGGTTATTAGAACCTGCTGGTTTCGTATTGAAATCATCCTTCTTCTCTGGCTTGCGAGAACTCAATTGTTCAATTCCACTGCCGATATCTTCACTTTCTTCCAATTTTCTGTTCTGCAACTTTTCTATGGAGTCTTTTGTGTATGGTATCACACCCAAAAGAACCCCATTGAAAATGCTACCGTTTTCCTGCAACGAATCTATGGCACTAGCAGGGTTGTCAAAGGTTATCTTAACCCACGATGGGCCACTGAAGCATGGAATAATTCTCTCTTTGGTGTTGAATAAGTAGTTGTGTCTATTTTTGTTCATTTCAAAGTCTTCCAAAACAGTTCCAAACTGTTGAAAGTGTTGAATTACCTGGTTTGCCATACGCTCAGGGTATCCAAATACCAAAATAGCAGATTCACCGTGTTCCAATGGATGAATGGTCTTTTGATCTTCCTTTGCTACTTTTTGTTCTAAAAACCCATCATTTCTATTGAATACATTATTATATGTCTTGGGGTCCTTGCTGAGAATAGAATCAGAAGGAGCTGGATTATCCAATGACAACAAAATCTCGTCATTTAAGTCATAGATGGATTTGGATGGAGGTACGTCGTTTTCGAATTCATATACAGAAAAGTCATCCATAGTCTTGTTGATGGTCTCATCATACCTCGTAACATCTGTTATATCATATATCTTAGAAGCAGTGCTAGTCCTGGTTTCTAAATTGGTGAGTTTTCTAGGAGATCCACCAAACGAAACTAGATTAAATGTGTTGGAAGATTGTAAATAGTCACCATTTTTAAAGTCTTTTTTTCCTTGATTTGCTGTGATCTGAAATCCGGTCTTACGTTTTGATACCAAGTGGTTTGGAATGGTTCTCTTTTTACTGTTCTGGCTCTGGAGCCATGGCTGGTCGTTTTGGTTCTGCAACATGTTTTGAAAATTTTCGCGAAGACTTTCTACTATCACTATTCTAGCACCAATTCTAGTGATATTTCTATTTGTATTACGGCCTTCTTGGAACAGGGCGATATAGGAGCAGCTTGTCTTAACACAGGAAATAAAACAATAACACCACATCAAAGCAAAAAGAAACACGAAGTATCAGAAGAATGCAGTTATCTCCAGCAGAAAGAGACTATCTCTACGAGTCCTTGAAGTTGTCTACTCCCATTAGACCAGACTCTCGTGATATATATCAGTTCAGACCACTTGAAGCCAAAACAACGTTTTTAGCTGGTTCAAACGGTTCTGCAAGGTTAAGAATGGTAGATGGTGGTGAATGCATTGTGAGTGTCAAGTCTAAGGTTGTTAAAAACGATTCTACAAACACTCTTTTGGAATGCGATGTGGATATACAGGGTCACAGAGATGACTCCAACTTTGTTACAAACTTGAAATATAACTTGACTAACTTGTTGGTGAAAAATTTCCCATTTGATGCTTTGAAATTGACAAAGAAATATTCCTACAAACTATACGTTGACTGCATTGTGATAACTCACACCTCATACCCATTGACTATAATGTCATTGGCTACATATCTAGCACTTAAGACTACAAGGTTACCACTTTTGGTAAGTGAAATCGATGATGAGGAAGTCGAAGAACAACCTACCTTTTCTGATGACTGGGAGGATGCAAGATCTTTTGAAGAAATAACAGGAACTTCTTTCCAGCCTCCTGTTATCATTACTTTGGGTGTGGTGGGAAGCAATCTTTTGTTTGATCCTTCTATCGAAGAAGAACAGGTTTTGGAGAATGGTTTAATTGTGAGTTTCTACGATTCCAAAGCCATTACACCTATTTCCAACATGAATCTAGCTTTAAATTCTAACAAAAACAACTACAAAGGTGTGAATCAGACTTTAATAATAAATGCTATCAATATGGTGAACAAGTACTGCAAAGCGGTGGTACAAGCTTTGGATACTTTAATAGAGCAAGATGACGATGATGGAACAATCTTTTGATTCATCCAGAATTTCAAACACGTAATGAAGATTGAAATAATAATCTATAAATGTATATTATTTAACATTCAGGACCTTCTAATCTATAATTAATTCCTATGTATGATTATCAACAGTGCTGTGAAGCATATGCGTGTACTATCACTGCAGTGGCTGTTTGAATGTTCATGGATCTAATGATCCCAACCTGTTTGATTTCTACACAGAAATCCAATTCTGCTAGCAACTCCCCAGGCACACCTTCTCTTTCTTTTCCTATTAAAATCAAAGACTTCTTTGGAAACTTCGTATCGTTGTTTAACTGGATAGACTTGTCAGTTTGTTCTAAACCAATCAAGGTGTATCCCTCCTTCTTCTTTGCTCGTAAGTATTCAGTAATCTTTGGAATAGGAACCTCTATCATAGGCATCCAACGGTCAGCAGTCACTGCCACAGACTTGAATTCCTGATGGTTCTTTACAGAAATGTCATCCACAGTCAACAAGCCTGCTCCCAAAACGTCACACAACCTACAAATACCACCCAAATTCGGTGGTTTATCTACCAATGACGATACCACAATCAAATCACTCCGTTTAACTTCGTTTATTCTGGAACTGGCTTCATCAACATCCATGATTGCAGACCAGGCACCACTTTTTGTTTGCAACGGCGATTGTTCAAGCTCACCGCTGTTGACTAAAGCAGGCAAAGACTCCTTCTTGACATTTCCCTTTCTTGATTTGACCCACAAATGGCTTTCATCAGCACCTATTGGATGGTTCAAAAACTGAATTTGAGCTTCTTCCAAGTACTGGAGGAACACAGCCCTACTTACAAAGTCAACTTCATGAGACGTAACTCTCATTAACATTCCACCGGAAAGATTCACCAAAGTCAAGTCTGTTTTGATGTTCCATAATAACGCATCACCGTTTCTCTGCTCTGATACTGGGTTCAACATTGCACTGTCGTAGATATCCTTACAAATTTCTACCAAATCTTTACCAAAATAGTCTCCAGATAGTTGTGGGTAAACAGAGCAAATCAAGGAATTAGAAAAGTGTCTAATCAAGGCTTTGTTTGCAGTAGCTCCAGGAATGGCAAGGTAAAGTAATTGGGTCAATTTTTCCTCAAACTGATTCTTGGGTAATTGAACAATCAGCAATGCCAAAACTCTCTCGTAAGCACAAATCAAGGTAGGCTTTGCATTATTATGTGCTATTTTCTGTTTTAGGTCTGATAAAACTGTTTCAATGTACTCTGGAAATCTCAACAATTGCAAGGCAATTATCCATTCTATGTAGACCCTTACCAAAGGACTTGGTTCCACATCAAGTAGCGTTATGAATGTATCCAAGTGTTGTGCCATTAGCTCATCACTGACTTTATCTGCTATTGAAGCTATCATACTAAATAACCTTGTTCTTGTCCATTGTTCATACCCGTCACTAGGTTTATGACATTTGAAAAGCTTGAACATCTTATTGTTGTCTACTATGTACAGCAATAAGCTGTCTGCAAACTCAGAAGTTTTGATGGAGTTGAAGATAGCCACCAAGTTTACCTGAGCAGTGATTTCCAATGTTTCATATATCTTCAAATAAAGTGGGTTCTTTTCATCTCCGAAGTAGCTGTCATACAAATCACCAATAATTGGTTCTAATTTGAACCCATTAGATCTCAATTGGTACATATTGTAGGCGTTGACCAAAATTTCACAGATCCAGAAAGACTTTTCAAAATATTCACTGCGTTCAATTTGGAAATTCGAAAGCTGTTTTGTCAAAACTGGCAATAAGCATCTTCTACCGGGTGAATTATCAATTACAGAATATCCAAACTTTACCAAGTTGCTTGCCAAAACTTCATTATCACTTGCAATCTCTAATACTCTGATGCTACTCAAACATCTGATTATTGCAACTTGGATGTCTTTTTGGTGCAATTTGAATCTTGTGGACTCCAAACTGTGCCATAATTCAAATAAGATCTCCATTGCATCAATAACAACTTCGTCTTGCACATCTGGTATGCCGACAATAACAGTGAAAAAAGCCGCTATGGACTCATTAGCTTGATGGTTAGCCAAGTTCGATGGGACTTCCTTTATTAATACCGGCAAGTGTTCCGAACCAATCAAACCAGCTTTGGCCATAATTTCAATTGTTTTGAAAAACTCACCTAGCATTGCTTCTTTCACTTTATAGAAGGTTGACAGGGTATTTTTGTGGTTGATAAATATCAGCTTTTTGAATTTCAACAAGTCAGTTATATTCAATATTTTTTCAGGCAAGTTAACATAGATTTTATTGAAAAATGTGTACTTGAACACAGATGCTGCTAAAATGGATTCATTTTCCAGCAAAACATCTTTTTCAATTTCCGACCACAATTTCTTTAAATCACCTACTTGCTCAATGGAATCACATTTCGATAATGTTTCGTAATGCTCGTGGTCAAGATCGGAAGACAATAATTCAGATAGGCACGTAGAATACCAGGCATTGAATTCTGATGCCTGAAATACAGTCAAGTCCAAACCAGATCCCAAAAGATATGCAAATAGTGAAATATCTTGGAAGGTTTGGAATGAACCAGTCTTCAAGCCTTGGAAATATATAGCAAGAACCTTGGTAGATTTATTGCTCTGGATTTGCTCGAAATTACAACTGTTAGCATTTATGTACAGTTTAAAAAGCGTCAAATTTGAATTTATCAACTTTGGGCCATTGAACTTTATAAATGAGTCAACAGCATTCAAGAACCCGTTTTCATTGAATTTAAATTTGAGTAATATGTTTAGCAATGCTGTCTGGATAGTTGTGTGATACAAAGAGCCTTCAGATCTTGTTTCAAACAAAGAAATCAATAACTGATCGTGATATCCAAACTCGAGTAGTCCCTCTTTAAGGCCCGAATAAACTCCAGTGAGAACATACGCCTTACAAGGATCAAATGCATCCTTAGCATTTGTCATAACCTTGAAAATGGAGTATACGATTTTCATCGATTCCGAATCACTACTTGCCCCGGAAATCAAATTGGAGATAAATTCTATAAGCTTGTTTCCAAATTCACATTTATCTTCACTTACAACTAAGTGATTCGCCAACATCAAGTTAGGCAAAAAAATATTCTCCAAAACAGGCAAGGCGTTTTCGATCAAACTCAAACTTGCAGATGGAATAGATATAAGCAAAGATAAACTGAACTTTCTGACAGCATCAGTGCCAGCTTTGAAACCAGTGGATAACAATCTGAAACCCCATGAGGAATGGATCAAAGAATTTGGGGAAATCAACCCAATCAAATCACCAGACGCAGCTTCCATTTGGTTGAGGGAAGTATCAATAGCGATGATTTCAAACACTGTAATAAATCTTTCCCATTGGCTAATATACTGGCTTTTCAGACAAGCTTCCCATTTGAATATCTCAGTATTTATATCGGAGCTAACTTTCAATATCGACAACTTCAAAATAGAAAGACACAACTTTCTGTGTTCGTGGAGATCACTTACCAAACCATTTTGCAATATTTCGAAATAGGAATTGTTCAAAACTTCAGTTTGATAAAACTGATCGTGTTCAAAATGTGAATTTGAGTTGTTTAAATAACGCAACCACAATACATAAGCATTCACCTGGAGTGATCTGTTACCGGTTTCCACTAAAGCGAAGATAATATTCCAAAAAAACTTTGAATTCATGGTCTTCTTGGTCAAAGGAACAATTCTCCATCTGAAAATCTTTAATGTAATGGAATAGACCTCATCAATGTCTAAAGTCATTAAAAACGATAAAACCTGATCGATTTCTGAAGATTCCAAGGGCAAATTGATTTTTGAAAACATATACTCAAGAAAACGCAACAAGTAGCTTATATACTCGAGTTCGTAAGTTTCGGCTTGGGTATCTGATAATATGTTATTTTCGTCAAGATAACTTCTGATATTAATTATAAATTTGTTGATATTTAGTTTCATAAATTGTTTTAAAACTACCAAGACCCTTTCCACAAATGAGTCGTACAACAGTGGTAAGTTTGTTGCCAAGTCCACAATCTTTTCGAAGTAATCATCGTTGTGAATGGCAGCCACGACCTTATTCATATATTGAATTGCATTTTGAGTAACGACTTTTTCGGTTTCGTCATCTAAGTTGACTTGTTCCAACAACTCACATAAGTTACTGATTTTGGTAGCATCGCCCTCGTACAAGTCGTGGGACAAATTGACTATGAAGTCTTGCACTTTGGACGTTTCCAAAAGCTTTGATAGAAGGGCTATTGTGCTCATCTCTGAAAATTTCGCATTTGCAGCATTCTTTTGATAAAGAAGTTGGTTCTGGAGTAAATACGATGGTGGAAATGGATAGCCATGGCTTTGTGTAATTGATAGTACTAGCAGAATACCTCAGAAGTCTATTTTATGGATAACTTTAGTATTGTAATTCTTGTGGGTTAACATTTTTATTCAAGGTAGGGTTATTTCTTGTACATCCTAGTCAAGGTAGGGTTATTTCTTGTACATAGAGTAACCCAGACCCGTACATCCTAGTCAAGGTAGGGTTATTTCTTGTACATCCTAGTCAAGGTAGTGTTATTTCTTGTACATCCTAGTCAAGGAAGTGTTATCTCTTGAATTGAAACTGTTATTTACTCTTCATCTCACAAACAAGTCTGAAGCATAAATTGGCAACAACTGCTTTTGGAAATTATGTATGCTTCAAATGACATAAATTGCCAAACGAGATTCAGCGAGTCTAGCTTAGTTTTCGAAACCCCAATCGTATCTACAACTAACATGACTTACGTAGTTTTGCAGCTAATTGAGAATACGCCATGGAGCATTCTCGATCCCAATACTTACCTGAAACCTTATATTTCTAGAGTTATCGAACTGCCAACTCTCGTTTACGTTACAAAAGGGATCAAAGCTGCCATAATTCGCCTACTCCAAGTTTGACTGATACCTGGGATCTCACATAAGAGCGGTTCTGGTCTTGAAAAAGGAAAACAGTTTTTCAAGTAGATGAATGGTGGAACCGTATATGTAGATGGTGAAACCGTCTATGTAGATATGGTGAAGCCTTCTATGTAGATGAATGGTGAAGCCTTCTATGCAGATGAATGGTGAAGCCTTCTATGTAGATGAATGCTACTAAAGAAAATAATTCCGGATGCAAAAAAGTCAACACAAAAGATTTTGCAGCAAAATTTACCGCCTTCCAATAACTTCTTTTTGCATCGTTTATGTCACTTCAGTTACAACATTATCTTGGACGGCAAAATCATTCAGAGTGTCTTAGCAAAATCATTCAGAGTGTCTTAGCAAAATCATTTAGAGTGTCTTAGCAAAATCATTCAGCGTATCATATTAGCTCCTAATCAACCTGTTATCTTACAAGTCCAACCAAGTGTATTATGTCAGCCCACACTCTAAAATATAAACTATTACAATTTATTTCCCCAGCCACAACACTTTATGGCCTTCAAACCATCTCATGACCTCCACAGGACTCTGGCGTCGTGAACAGTTATCTCCACATTGCCATATCCACTGTTAAAATATGGGCCAATCACTTTTTACTGAATTCAGATTCCGCCGTGAGCCGAGTTGTGACCGTTACCGGTTCCAGTAGTTTCCGCTAATATTTACGAACCTATAAAACCAACCGCATCTCCTGCTTATGTGGTAATGAATTCGTCAGTGTCCTCATTTGACTGGAACCATGGTGTTCACTACAAACTCACCATAGCTGTGTTGGCAGTGGCAGCCGCAGTGGCAGGAAACTGGCTTTTTAAACCGGCCCCTAAAAAATCCAAATTCTATGAAAAAGTCGACAAGAGTAGCTATGTTCCACCAGTGATAAAGCCAGTTGACGCCAGCTTTGATTGGGAAACAACCGAGGCCATCAAGTCATATCCTTTCAGAGATGCAGAATACAAACTCACCATGGGTATCAGGAAACTCGAGCCCCAAGATTGGTTATTACTTGAACCAAACTACATCACACAGACAGATGCTAAAAAGAAAATTATCACTAACTGTCATCCCGATTATCCAGAAGGGAGGGATTTGAGATCTTGTACCTTATTTGCTTTACCGGAATGTGTTCCCGCCATTAGAGAGTTCTACAACGTTGCTGTCAAATACATGTGTGACAAATACCCCAAGTATTTCCAGAAACAAGACGACAAGGTCTACAACGCCATCAGAGGTGAATATGTTCCCAGTCAAGCTGGAGATGTGGATCCAAAGCAATTATTAGAGTTTTTAGCCACAACAATCCAGGAAGATGTGATTATATTAATGAAAGATCCAACTGCTGACACCGACGAGTACTTTTTCAAGGGTGGAATCTTTGCCTTTGCTGCTGGATTTAATCCAAAAACCAAGATCAACACTCCTTTAACCTCCATCCATGTTCCTATTCCGGGATACGAAGAAAAGTTACAGCTTTCCATGAACAGATTCTTTGAAAGATTACAAGTTGGACAGTTTGTCACCAGAAGTAACTTTTCTGTACAGACACACAACTTGTATTATGTTGATGACAGAAATAAGGGCCACAATCTTCCAGATGGAACCACGCAAATTGCTATTCCAGAAGAGGATTTGGATTTTGAAACCCAGGTCCACTATAGAAGTGAAAGGCAAGTATTGACAAGATTACCTGAGACTGAAGCAGTTGTTTTCACCATTCGTACTTATTTGAATCCTATGAGTGAAATCAGACTGGAGGGTAAGGCTGTGAGCAACAGATTGATAGGGGCCATCAAAGGATTTCCCGAGCCAATTGCTTTGTATAAAGCAGCAGGTGAGTGGAGTACTGCCGTGACGAGTTATTTACTGAAATGTCCCGATGAGTGATGAATTAGAGGATTATAACTGAAGTGTTGGTTATGATTGCATACTTGATTGACCTACAAGTTACACGGAGAAATTAGAGATTATAGACATTATATGCGAGCCAGTCAAAGCTTGTGCTGATACAAACTGGTAGTTGTATTAAAACTTGACCTCTCATTACAAGCACATAATTATAAATATAAACTTCAAGTGCATATACTCTACAAATTGATGATCTCAGCTCTGATTTCTTCCCAGATATCAATGTTCTTCTTTGCCCAGCTCATAACAAACCCGTTGTAGCACAAAAGAATCTCATAAATAACCTTCAACTGCTTGTTCTGAAATTGTTTAAAGTTCTTGCTGAGCTCATCTGCTATGTAAGAGATATCCTCCAACATGATTCCCTGACATTTTTCCAAAGTTGTTATCTTCAGCTTCAAGTCTGAAACACGCTGCTTTCTGGTTTGCTCTGGGTTCTGGTCTATTATATCACTCACATATTGAGTGATCTTCTTGATTGAGCTCATATTTGGAAACATACTGAACTTGCTAGACTTTTTGGGTTCATTCTTACTATCAAGCTTGTATGCGGTGTTTTTAGCAACTAGCTCAGAATTTATCAGGGATTCGATCTTATTTGCTTCTACTTCAGCCTTTAGCAAGTCCTCAAGATTAGCTTTCTTCTCTTTTATTTCCACTTCTAACATTTTATTCTGTCTTATTTTTCTGGTTTGGAACTTCTGGATGAAATGAAGGATCGAGGTATACTGCACTTCTTCACCTAACGGCTCCGAAAACTTGGTTTCCAAGTCATTTATCAATGAGTTAATAGTTATGTACGACCGGTCAAATACTTGTCCAACCTTATCGAGGATGACATTCAACTTTGCACCGTCTTGTTCTCCAACTTCCGGTTTCAATTTGGAAGCTCTGATTATTGGAGCATCTGCTAGTATCAAAGAAAAAGAATTGAAAACCGTACCTAGTTCCGAGTAATCAGATACCAACCCTATAAAGTTGTCCATGATCTTCTTGTTGATGTCATCCAAAGCTGACGTGTTTACTGGCATTGTCTTTTCAAGTTCGACTACGTTTTCTGACGAGCCATTAGGCGAATCTTCCTGACTCTCAGTCTCGTTATCGTTCTCTGCATCGTTATTGCTGTGACCGGCACCGTTCAATAACTGGTTAGTCTTTTTTGTAAGTTTTTTGGAGTTATTCAGTAACGGCTTCAAAAATGACATGCTAATAGCTCGCTTACTCACTGGACTAGGAAGGCTGGTGTACAAGTCACTAGTCTTTAAACCATTCTCAGGATTCAGATGGTATATATCTTTTGGCAACTGACTTGAAATAAGGTTGATTTCGTCTTGCCAGTTTGTGTTGGGGTCTAGAAACTTTGTGAAAAACTCAAGATTCTTGATTTTAGAAATGCTCAAGCAGTTGTTCAAAAAGTTGGTCAACAATCTTTTTCTGTGCTCTATCAACTTGTGTGAATTCAAATGAGTTGAGTTGATGTAAGAATAATCATTGCTGTCCTTTTTGGTGTTGCTATTGGGGCTGCTTCCGTTAGCAGAAGTCCCGTTCGATTTTGATCCAACAAAAGTGTTCAACACTGAAAAGTGAAGATAGTTTTTGGGCGGAATGGGTGGTATTATCAACAAGGGAAAGATTTTAGACAATATTTCTCTCAAGCTTTCAAAATCACTATATCTTCTTCGGATCTGAACCTCTTCTTTCAGGTTATCATTGCTGACTAACTTGATGGTATACACAATGTAAGTTTTCAGAGAATTAACCATTCCTTCGGAGGAGTTATTGGCTTCTGTGATTTGAACCTTGACATTTGAGTTTGGCTTCAAGAGTTGACTGACTCTCGATTCGTAGTTGATTTGAACTGAATTTAAGGTAGCATCCTTTTTAGAACCATTAGAATTTGTTTTGTAGAGCAAGATACTTTCTTCTTGCTTATCTTTGGACTCTGTAAATGGATTATTATCCTCGTCACCCAAGCTATTTTTGTCCATTTCAGCTAGACGGTTGATCAAGTGGTATTATGAGGTGGCTAAGACTTTTGAAATGATCAGAATGAATCGATTTCCCAGGTACGTAAATAATGGTATTTGAAAAAAGGATCTGGAGTAAGTAGATCGATGTTAAGCTTCAATGATTAAAGTCCAATGATTCAAAGCTTAATGACTAAAACCAGCCTTTATGCTTAAGTAGTTGTAAATACTCAAAAACGATGCAGTTGTGGATTTCAATAGCTCCTAACAAAGGCTAGAGTCCAAAATCAAAATGATTGAAATGTAAATGATTCGAATGACTACTCCTCAATTTCAACAAAAAGGAAGGCAAAATAATTCCTTAGTAGTTTATGCCACTTTTAACGTAACAAATATCAATTAAACCCTTTCCTTTAAAGAATAGCAAATAACTATCAAAACCTGATCAAAACCCGATCAAAACCTGATCAAAACCTGATCAAAACCCGATTGAAAGAACAGCGGGTAATCCAATATTCCAAGTGACCTGCGCAAACGATCCTAGAAGTATCAATTTCGTGCAACAGTTCTGGGTTCACGTTCCAAATGCAAGTATAACTCTCGTTGTTCCGTACACTTCGCTTTACACTCCGGCGCAGTTGTGACTTCAATGCTGATGACAGAAGTATCCTTATAAGTTCCAGCGTGCGCGCACCGGCGATGTTTTTTTGAGAATAAATCAATAACACTGTGAACAACAAGAACACACGCCAGAGATTACAAATATAATGGACGTGGAAGTTGTGACGGTTGGTATCGAGCAGAAGTTTGCATCGGCGTTGGCTTCCACCGACCCGTTTGTGATAATAAGACAATTCCGAGACATATGTTCCACCAAAGCGCTCCAGGTTAAAGATGAGATGTTGGAGCTGGAACGTGCACAAAACGAATTTGAAAGCTGGCAGCTTGAAACTAAGCTTTGGCACTTGGTTGAAATCCTCTACAGTTATCGCATGAGTGATATGGAACTGAATCCGGAGGGTGAGTTCTCGTCTGTAACCGTGAAAGAAGAGAATTTCAGAAGATCGAATAAACGAGTAGCAGAACTAGGGATGATAATAGACTGGGTGCAATATAACAGTGAATCTGTGGATACCCTGGAAATTCCTTGGGTTTCCAAGTGGAAAAACACCCTTAAGGCCACTGAGAACAAACACTTGAATGCACTTCTTCAAGCTATGGATAATGACTATGTTTCCGAATTGGATGTGGATGCACCTGCCAGACTCGGTAAAAATGTTCATCCTGAAGACGTTAAGAATGATGATATTATATTTAAAACCATTTACGAGTTGATTTTGGTGCACAACTACGATGAGGCATTGAAAATTGCCAATGAAACTGGAAATTATGCGTTATCCATGATTCTTGTGGGTGATATCTTGCCTTATTTGGATCCTGTCATAGATGAAAAGTATATGAACGATAGAGGAATCGAGTTTGATTCATCTACCGGCTGCAAGCACAAGTTGTTGTGGTACAAAACCGTGTACAAGTTATCACAGCAGACCAACATTAATAAGTACGAAAAGATGATATACAACTATTTGAGTGGTTCTAACATTACAGAGAACCTAAAAGAATTGAAAGACTGGGATAAGTGGCTTTTGTTGTACTGTAACCAGGCAATGATCTATGAAATCATCAAATTCTACGAAAAAATATATTACGGGTCTAATGAGGACATCGCCAACATCAAAATTGCAACTCCACAAACCCTAAACATTGAAAATATCTTGAACGTTTTGCTGAGATCCGATAATCTGATTTCCGAGTCAAGTAGACATCCCATCAGAATCATTACTGGAGGTGTCATGATCAATCAAATTGCACCATTAGTGTCTGACGTGGTAAAATCTACTTCCAGCACTTCGGGGGTGTACAGCAACTCGTCTTTATTACGTATTCTAGTTCATTTGTGTATATTTTTGAACTTGGTGGAATACCAAACGCCCGAATCCACAGATTTTACCAAGTTAATCAGTTTATATATTTCCAAACTCAAAGAGTCCGAGTTGCTTGACTTGATACCACATTATTTAGCGTTCATACCTAACGAAGTTGATGCAAGTAATTGCTATGCTGGTATACTAGTTTCCATCAAAGACAAACAACAGAGAATGAACCAAATCAAAATAGCGAAATCAATTCCATACTTTGTCACGTCCGTGGACTCAGGATCAGTAACAGAAGAAAGATTAACTGTTTTCTTGAGAAAAACCGTGGAAACCATCATAACAAACAGCGAATCTCATTATCAACCACTTGCCAACAAGTCTGTGGTTATCCAGGATAATCAGGATAGCATCGAGCAAATAGACAGAGATTTATACGAAAGTGTGTATTGGTTCATTGCCAACTCCATGTATGAGGATATCATCATAGCATCGCTTGTTATCATTAAAAGATTCCTTCTCAGTGGGAAGCTTGCAGCATTAAAGGAATTTGCAGTGGCAAAGAACTTCAAACGAATAATCAACAGCTATGACGCAGACCAAGGCACTAGAAGCTTCATAAATACAGATATGGGCAAGTCCAGATCTTTGTCACCTACACCAACCCAACTAATTTCAGACGAACAGAAAGAAGAGTTGTTGAATTTCGAGTTATTAGTTAAGGGCCTTGTTTCCATCAACGAGTGGAAGAAATTCATCGAGGACAATAAAAACGAATCACAATTTTTCAAAACCAAAGACGTGGAAAATTCCATCGAGAAAACAACTAGACAAATCTATAGCTTGATCATGGGATGGTTTGTAAATACCAACGATGAGGTGTTGAAAGAACTCAGAAATCTCTACGTTCCATACTTGGTCATTGAGTTGCTACAAATCTATGAATTTTCCAGGTTCAATAGCTGGGATTACATTAATAAAGCATTCGAATTGATGAAGCAGGTTGCTAACGAAGATGAAAACGACTTGTTAAATTGTTTTGTTTCCAGTGGAAGATTGAAGGAGTTTTTGAACAAATGTGGAGAGGTTTCCTTAGTTGCAAGTGAAAAGGGTCTCAAAGGGATATTTGTATAGATAATAGCGTGTAGTCTGTGTATTAATAACATCAATCAACTTATCTTGAGCTGTGAGTTCTATCTAATTCAGTATTCAAAGAATTTGAAAATCTAATTCAAAGATGATGCCTTCTCGTACAACAAGTCAACCACATTCGACAAGTTCTTGACTAAATCTAACGAGGCTTCATAGGTGGAGTCATTTCTAGGCTCGTCGTAGATAATCAACCAACCGTTTCCTTGGTCCAAAACTCCATAAAATACCTTATCCAAAATCATCTGTGACAATTTTCCTTCCACCTGTTGCAAGTTCAAACCGATGGTCTTGGAGATGTGGGTCAATTCCACACAACTGTAAGACTCAACAATCTTCAACAAGTTTTGTTCCAACAAGTTATCGTACAAGGCATTAAAGTGGTTTTTAATAATTGGGTCCAGCTTCAATTCTGTGGAATATGTGATCAATGTGGTTTCAAATTCTTTTAATGATCTGTTGGAATAAGCCTTAGCAATGGCTTTCATGGCATCAATTTCCCTGGATTGAAACTTTATCACGTTCTTGTGGCTCAAGATATTGTTGACATCATCCACAAGATTCAACATGATCTTGGTCAATAACATGTACTTCAATATGTCAATAGCTTTAGGATCGTCTTGAGAGTTGAAACCTTCAAAAGACTCGTAGAAATAGGAGAACGAAGTCTTGTAATCGCGTTCCTCAGCATTCAAGATACCACTCTGGCAGTCTAATTCAGCCTGCAAGATGGTAGGACAGTAGATGGAGTTGGCAGAAGTTCTGGCACCCGTCAAGGAAGCCCTGGATTTAGGAATGTTTCTCAATGCATGATAGATTTTGGATTCCAATAACTGCACTTCCACCAACGAGGACTTGTCGTCTAGTTTTTTGTACTCTCTCAACAATTCAGTGATGATATTTAAACTCTCCTTGTAGCTTGCTTTCTTGTACAACAATTCACTCAACTTCAATTGCAAGCTCTGCCTAAGGAAAGACAACTTGTTTTCCACAGCCCATTCAATGCTCTCTTTGGTGGCATCAACCTGCAAATCAATGGTGTCAGGAATACTTTCAAAGTCTTCGATCAATGCTTTGATGATTTTGGCGGTTTTGGATTTGGCAAAGTTGCCTAATATTTGTCGGGAGTCTACAATCAACTTGGAAAGCTTGTGAGGTTGTTTTTGGGTTTGGTAGATTTTACCCAATTCCAAGATACTCAGTTCTTGGTCCTGAAGGACTTTATTGGCTGGAAGTTCACCAGGAGATGTTATGATATCGAGGTATGCTGCTTCTGCTCCTTCATATTGGTTATTTGCTGCTAGGTCTCTAGCTTTCTGTAAAGATTCACTCATTTGCCTTCGGATTTTTTCGCGACAATTTTTGGTGGAGTGAATGAGTGAAGAAGTGGAGGAGTGAAAGAAGAAGTGAAGAAGTGAAGGAGAAGTGACGGAAGTATACACTTTTGATTGAAAGAACGCTTAATGAGTAAATTTGAAATTGTAAGAACGATATTTCAGTATGTAGTATTCTGGTGATTCTGAGTATTAGTGTGGTTATTGCTTTGATTTAAGAGTTATTAGTATGGGTTATTGCTTTGATTTAAGAGTTATCAATTTGAGTTACTAGTTTATTAGTCGAGTTGTTAGTTTGTGAGTTAGTAGAGTCATTAGTTTGTGAGTTAGTTGAGTCATTAGTTTATGAGTTAGTTGAGGAATGTGTTTGAGAAAGTTTGGACTTAAGGTTTCTTTTAGACATTGATAGGGTTGTATTTCATTGATTGGGTTGTATTTCATAGATAGGCTTGTATTTCATAGATGGGTGAACATATGGACTATATGCAATCACGTGATCAAATCTTCACCAGTGCCTTGAAATGTTTCAACTGTCTGGAAACCCCCCCAAAACAACAAGACGTCCTATTTCTCCATAAATATACCTCCAAGCATGCTAAAACCAGGAAAACAGTCGAAAAATAACCGTTCTTGTCACCCAATTTCTCCAGACCTTAAGCGGTACGAAAATTACTGACGCAGTAAATTACATCCTCACAAAAATCTTTCGCGAGATTCAAATCTACCGTGTAATCGTATCTATGAAACGAAGAGTGCTAGGATCACCAGCTGACCTGCTTGGAACCGTTCGAACGAGCAATTCAGCATTAGTCGAACCAGAATCCCCAACACCAGTACATCCAAAAAAGTCAATTGATCGTTTATGAGTTAGTACAGTTATTACTTAGCTCAATTATTTCCTATATGTTGATGATTCACAGCTTTCGAACCAGTATATTCTTTCAGTAAGCAACCAGCGAAACTACCATAGCAATTTGATGGTAATCTCGTGCTAGTTGATCACTGTTCTTTTGCACTTGCATATTTCCAGTCAAATCTGATTCTTGTAGATATCATAATCGTTGTACACTCTCATATTGATTATTCTTTCCAATTGTGATTCTTATTTGTTAAATTTCTATAAAAGTATCTAGTTTCCACTTGTCAATGCTTGAACCACTTTTCACAGAACCACTTTTCACAGAACCACTTTTCACAGACCACTTTTCACAGACCACTTTTCACAGACCACTTTTCACAGAACCACTTTTCACAGAACCACTTTTCACAGACCACTTTTCACAGACCACTTTTCACAGACCACTTTTCACAGAACCACTTTTCACAGAACCACTTTTCACAGACCACTTTTCACAGAACCACTTTTCACAGAACCCATCTCGAATCTTTGTTCTTATCTTCATGAATTTCTCAGTCTCATTTCTCATACAATTTTTCATCCACCATGTCTGTGCTCACCATCAGGACCTCACTCACCAGGTCCCTATTTGGTACGAAAACCATAAAACCAACCCTATTGAGAACCAGCATCCACCCTCAGGTGCTTATCAGAAACTACAGCCAGCCTTTTAAAACATCTTCCAAACAGCTCCAGGAACAGGAAAAACTCAACAAGCTTCCCAAGTACAAGCAATGGGCGTTATATTTCGAGTCCGAATCGTTCAAAAAATCAATGACAAAGTACTATGTAGGCGGTTTTATCATTTGCTGTGCCGTGTTCTACTTCTACATGAGAGACATCTACTACGAAGAAAGACAAATCAAGCAGATCGAGAAAAAGCACAAAGCCGACCCAGAGTCGTTGTCTGAGTACGAGTATTTAAAGTTAAAAGCCAGAAGAAGAGAACCGTTGAGGCCAAAGGAAAGAAAAAAGTACATGCTTTACCAGTCAATGAGAAAGGAATTCAGAAACCTGCATTTGATGGACGAAGCCAAATTTGAGCCTCTGCCAAAGGACCTTGAAGATTGGTACGAAAAGCAGGTTAGAAGATCGGTAGTTGAAAGTGAAAAATCTGCTGTGGAGCAATTGCTCGACAAAGTGGAAGAAAAAGCGCCAGAAGTATCATTTTCCAACCACGATAACCCAAACATCGCCAAGCCTGAAGATACCACCGGATTCTTTGAAGAAAAGGCTGCTGATTACGACAACGAAATTAAATGGGAAGAAAGAGCCATGTTATTAGGAAGAAGAAGAAGATGGTTAATGAACCAGCTACAGGGAGATGTGTTGGAAATTGCTTGTGGAACTGGTAGGAACTTGCCATACTTCAAGGAAGATGCAGTGAACTCCATCACCTTCTTGGATTCATCCCAGAAAATGGTGGAAATCACACAGCAGAAGTTTAGACAAACCCATCCAAAGTACGCAAAGGCTGCATTTACAGTAGGAAAAGCAGAGGATTTGGTAAATTTGGCCAAGGGTAACCAAAACGTCAAGTATGATACCATAGTGGAGGCTTTTGGATTATGTTCCCACGAAGATCCAGTAAAGGCATTAAAGAATATGAGCGAGCTTTTGAGGCCAGGTGGAAGAATTGTTTTATTAGAACATGGCAGAAGTACGTGGAAGTTCATCAACAACCATTTGGATTTCAGATCTGACAAGAGAATGAAAACCTGGGCTTGTAGATGGAACTTGGATATCGGAGAGCTTGTGGATGAGGCTGGGTTGGATATCACTGTTGAAAAGAGGGCCCATTTTGGAACCACATGGATGTTGGTTTGTAAAAAGCCAGACGATCCAATCAGAATGGAAGAGAAGAACTTTTTGGATAAGTTGTTTGGAAGAGATCCCAAGCCACTCAAATAGGAGAGTATTGTAAATAGAAATAGAGTAGAACGGTGTATTGTAAATAGAAACCAGAGCAGAACGGTGCAGTTTGCTCTGTCATAGTTTATGTATATATACACTTACCACATATTGTATGGAATATTCTCTTAAATTGAATAGGCATAAATTCCCTATATAACATCGAGACAATCTAGACATCAAAGAAACCTAAAGATAAACCCCATTATCCGGTTCTTCAAGCTTCTGCATCCCTCTTTTCACCAACTCTTTATCTACAAACAATATTCTCTCTTCCTGATTCGATATCACCACCTCGTTGTCCTGAATCACTTCACTGTAAAGTGTGCTATCTTCGTTGGATTTTTCAATTTCGTGTCTCAACTCTTCATTAGTTTCCTTCAACTTAGCCACAGAGTTCTGAAGTTGTGCCTTCAAGCTACTTACAGTATCATCTGTCAACTCTGCAATCGCAGCCACAAAGTCTTTGATGTCGATTGGTTTATCCATTTCGCATTTATCTGGAGTACAGTTGACAAGAAATGGCAAAGTAAAATACTTCAGCAAATAGCCAGAACTAGGTTGAGGGTTCAGAATATGTTTTAAATGTATACAAGAGTTGTTCTTCCAATTCCTGGGAGATTTGGTTTATTAATAATGAACTATCGAGTGTATGGAACACTTTAAAACGATCAGATTGTAACCGTTTCGGCTGAAAATTTTACGATCAGATTGTAACCGTTTCGGCTGAAAATTTGACACAACCATATCAACAACTCAGGTAAGCGTTTCCTCGGAAATCAAGCAAGAAAAAGTAAAACCAATGATCCTACACTTCACTAACCTGAAGTTTGAGTCTCGAAGCTGCGAAAAATTTAAACATGTTCACTTTGAAAAGACATCTAAGATATCTCCAGCCTCACAGAGCAGTACGATGGCACACTGTGATCCCTACGATCCACCCATTACTACTCAAACGAGCAGAAGCTTTGAAAGCAGAAGCCACAGAACTCGAAAAACAAATGTCGGTTGATTTTGATCCAGAGCTTAACAAAAAGTTTTCAACCATTAACTCCATAATAGAAAATTACACAAGGTACCAGCAGGATATGGAAAATGTAAAGGGACTCATAGAAATGGACGACCCCGAATTAATGGACGAAGCGCAGGACGAGTTGGAGCAATTAGTACCGGAGTTGATAACCTTGACTCAAGTTCTTCAAACCAAGTTGCTTCCTCCAGTATCGCATTCAGATAAGGCATGTATTCTCGAACTTAGACCAGGTGTAGGGGGGTCCGAAGCTGCTTTATTCACACGAGACCTATGCAACATGTATATAAACTTCGCCAACGTGAACAAATGGAAGCATACCATCATTCTGGAGCAAGCAAGTAACAATGGATATGTAAATGAATTGATTGTGAGTATCGATGAGCCAGGCTCATACGATGTTTTAAGACATGAGAGTGGGATTCATCGTGTGCAAAGGATTCCTAGCACCGAAACCAAGGGCCGTATACACACCTCTACCGCTGCAGTGGTAGTATTGCCAAAGATGAGTTCTGGGGACGAAAAGTCGTTGGCGGACGATGAGCGCCAGTTCGCACCGGGCGAGGTCCGAGTAGATACTATGAGAGCCGGTGGAAAAGGTGGGCAGCACGTTAATACAACAGACTCAGCCGTGAGATTAGTACATATTCCCACCGGAACAATGGTGGTGCAACAAGATGAGAGGTCTCAACCCAAAAATAAAGCAAAGGCTTTCTCGATATTGCGTGCCCGTCTTGCTGCATTGGAACGAGAGAAGGAAATCCTGGAACAGAAGAAACTTCGTACTGATCAGGTTACCACAATTGATCGTTCTGATAAGATTAGGACCTACAACTATCCACAGAATAGAGTGACTGATCATAGGTGCAATTTTTCGTTGCATGATATTGAAGGATGTATGCAAGGGTATAAGCTAGGAGAATTAGTGGAAAAGGTAGAGACATACGAGTTTGAGGAGAGGTTGCAAAAGTTGATTGAAAATGACGTCTCTTAGATATAGAAATGTATATAGTAAAGAAAGAAGTTACTGAAGTTTCACCAAACTCTCTGATGGGGAAATTAAGTATGAATGGATCTCAAATGTGATGTTTGGAGTGTTGTAAAAGATAATGTCTGGAGGTATTAAAAAAAATGCAAAGAATCGAAATGCCACTGCAATGTCTGGAGGTATTAAAAAAAAATGCAAAGAATAGAAATGCCACTGCTTTAGCTATAAATCAAGCAACACTTATTACATAGTTGTTCCCTGATCACTTACATGAAGAAATCCACACAGTTGTTGTGTCTCAACCCGCAAGTATCATGAGCTTTTGTGCAGTCGTAGGCAATAATAAACGAAGTTTTCGTGGAGCATGCATTATTGATCGTGGCTTTTTAAAAACTAACAGGAGTAAACATGCTCCAGTAAATGCCACCTTTTAAACATCTGCATCGAAGCTCCAGGTTTGTACATTCTACACCATAAGCCATTCCATCTAGAAACCTGGTTAACAGATTGGTATGTAAACATCTACAAAAAACAACTATCTATTCATTACCAGTTAGTTCTGATACTCTGATTAATGTTGGGTAAAGAAACAATCAAAGTTCTTTGAAACACCACATGCTTCTCAATACTGTTTTTGGACATCTTCTGTCCCAAACAGGAAATAACACAACACCGTTTCTGATGGATTTACATTCTACTCCCACACACATTTATTAATAGGACTTGGTGTGGTAACTTGAAATGTGGTTCGAAGGCCCCTAATGGTACCTTAACAACACTGGATACCTGTTAATTCTTGCAAAGTTTCGTATCCACCATGATGCGTAATGTTGTACAATTAAAGTGATGTTGAGAACGGCTCATTTACAATTAGAAAGTATAAACGAAGAACATTCTTTATTCAGGAGGGTTTCGTTTTTTTCAAGGCCACATTAAGGAACTGGTCAATATTGGTTTGTAGTTGTATGGAAGTCCCTTTTGTAATGGTTTCTTGTGATATTTCCTTCTCAGTAGTGGTGCCATCTCTCTCTACAACCACCGCGTCACCACCGCCAAGCGGTACCAAAACGTCCAAGTTGGCACCAGAAAAACTGAAACCCTCACCCAGTAAAATCTCGCACAAACTCCTACTAATAACATGGTACCGAACCCAATAATAATACTTATGCTAACGGCATATGTGAGGTGTTTGGGGTTGTTCATCGATCCAGTGCTCAAGAGTGACACCTCCAAGCTTCTGAGTTTATCCAATCTCCAGCACTGTTTGGCGTACCCCACTTCCAACTTTGAGTTGATTATGATCCGAATCCAGTCTGGTGGTAAGATTGATAGCCAGTCGTTGAACATGAAGATATTTGATTCGGAAAATAACCTTCTTAGGATGGCCACAGACATGCAAGGCGAACTCTCGTTGATATTGAAGAACTTGAACGACCCGCTCAAAATCGCTCCAAGATCTAAATTGGTAGACAATCTTTCCAACTTTGGTTCCAAAGACCCAGCCAAATTGAACGCGTTGTTGAACAACGACAAAGGAAAGAACTTGATCTATGTGTGCTTTGATAATATTTATTCCGACAAATCGTGGTCCTATACTCCGCAAATGAGAGAGGTGGATTTCAACATAAATCTTCGTGATATTTCAGCTATGAAATCTGCAGACTACAACTTGTATGCTAAATACTTTCAGAAGTTTATTTCCAATGAACACCACGCAAAGGATATCAATGAAAAGGACTTTGACGACGAGATGGAGGTTTTGCAGAACGAGTTGAACAACGCTGTGGAAAACTTGGAAAATTCGGAGTTACTTTTGAAGGACATTTTGCACCAGGAATCGATGCTAAGAAATGTGAATGAGGAGATTTTCAGTAGTTATATGGTATCCTCGGTGCTGCTTATGTTGGTGATTGGTATATTTGGGTTGAGCCAGACGTTTTATTTGAAACATTATTTGACAAAGAAGGTGTTTTTGTGTTGATGGAATCCATCAAGGATGAAACATCAATAAAGCACACTATAGCATAGCGCCTAATTTTAAGGCTGAGGAGTCAGCTACACCCTATATATACAAATGGTAGTATTCTTAATAGATATTAATAGCAGAAAACAGGTATAACTGCAATAATTCACTGTAGCAGAGCAAGAATGTAACAAGTCAGTGTTCGGTTTTCTATAAGGGTCCAAAAAAAAACATAAAATTCAAATCATAAAAGGATCAAAAAAACATACAGCTTCCAATTCAAATCATAAAGGATCAAATTAGCAAAATATATTATCCCTACACCAAAATAATAAACACCAGACCAGTTCATTGAAGAGAACAACTTGACCCAAAATCAAGGCAAAGATTGTTCCTGCATAGAATTTCCTAAAAGAGTAAAAATTGAAGCTTCACTCATTAAGCGAAACCAACATAGTACACTTGGATTGCCTGGAAGTAAACATTAAATAGGTAAAACCACACGTTTGACTGTCTGTGAATGTACTTTGTAGGAAACAGTTTTGCTGAAAACTGGCGTAAGTGTATGTAAAAGCGGAAATTAGATGAGCATAGGTTATAAGAACAAGTACTTCAGGACACTCCAAAGTATTTAACTACCCTCTCATCTTCTCGTTGGTGACAATATCAGCACAAATACTCTCCATGACTTCCTTCTCAATAAGCTTCCCTACCTTTCCGTACTGTAAACTAGCTTGATATCCCATGACTATTCTTTGTTCGGTAAGTCCCAATTCACCGTAACTTAAAGCCTTTATCACATTGTAGTATCTGGAAATAGTATCTCTTGCCTGAGAACTTACAGCATCGTTCTTATCACTGTATATCTCCCAAGAGCTCTCTTCCTCCAACCTCGTAATCGAAACACTGCCCTGACCAGGGTTATAAGCACCCTTAGAATCTAGCTGAGGTTGAAGTTTGTTGTAAGAGGTGTTTGACGTAGCTTTGGTTTTGCTCAACCACACATAGCCATTGACTCCCAAAATTACAGAAACATCACCTGGAAGTTCGTGGAAGTGATTTTTGCACTTGATTACCAAGCTGGATGGAACATGAACGAAAATACCGTTTCTAAGCTTTCCGTACTTCAAAGATCTGGTGTGCAACGAAGCCGAACCATTGGTAAAAACACTCTGAACTTCGGCATTAAGCAAGTCTCCTTCTTTTAAGAAGTTTCTCATCTGTAACTCATCGCTTTCCGACTTTCTTCTCAACACTCCTCCAGGCAAATTCACAGATCCAAGCATCAACACTGCATCCTGCTTAGCACCTATGTCGACCTTCCAACGCTTATTTCCTACTTCCGTGATACGTCCAACCACATGGTCTCCTGTTTCTGGTTGGTATTTTCCTCTTAATGGCATCACACTCAACAATCTGTTGACTCTGGAAACCGTTCCTGCTACTGATGAGTAAGTATTGTCCTTGAGAAAATAGGTACCATGACCTTTCATCCACACAGGATCATCGGTAACAAGTTCTCCAGGCGTCACAATTGACTCATCTTCCATGTCGTCCGAGTCTATGTCATCTTGAAGCGTGCTGGGCCTGGAAATGCTGATTATGTCTGCTACTTCAATGCTCATCTCGTTTTGAGAAATTCAATTTCTGAGATTCACACATGAGTTATCAGAGACGGTTGGTGAATAACGGGGTTTGGGTGGATATATGGTGGATATAACAACGGAGTAGAATACTAGGTATCGAATAGGTTCTGGTTTTTTTTTTCGGGAGTTTTCAGGGGTTCTGTAGAGCTGTGGGTAACAGTAGATTCTCGTGTAAGATTAGGGTAAAGTGTAAGATATTAGGGTAAAGTGTAAGATATTAGGGTAAAGTGTAAGATATTAGGGTAAAGTGTAAGATATTAGGGTAAAGTGTAAGATATTAGGGTAAAGTGTAAGATATTAGGGTAAAGTGTAAGTTATTAGGGTAAAGTTTAAGATATTAGGATAAAGTGTAAGTTATTAGGGTAAAGTGTAAGATATTAGGATAAAGTGTAAGATATTAGGGTAAAGTGAAAGATATTAGGGTAAAGTGTAAGATATTAGGGTAAAGTGTAAGTATTAACGTAGAGCCATTTATCCTGAGCCCTCAAAGCCCATAGTACCCAGAACACCCACAATACAACTGGTACAATAAACAATAAGACTGGTACAATAGTTTCTAGAACCAAAAAACCTCATACAAAAAACCTCATACAAAAAACCTCATACAAAAACTAAAACCATACTCATCGCTGTATGTTCAAACCCCTAGCGTCACTAAAAACCTTTGTCAGAACGCTTCGCCACCAGAGTAAAACAGAAAGACGCATATTCATGACTTCGATGTTCGGTCCCCCTGTCAATAGAAACATGACGGTTCTAGACCGCAGTTTCTTCACCAAAGACGTCAACCTTTTGGTTCTTCTTTTTCCAGACCCCAGCAAATTGGGTGCATTTGTCAAAGAATGCAAACAAGACGTGTTGTACTTGCCGCTTGTTAAGCACATTGTTCAGGTTGACGGGCTCAAAGGGGTTCTTTTGGACCTGCGTTTCCAAGATCCTACCAACTTGGAAGTCACCGACAACACCAAAAACTACATCAACAAATTCAATTTGAAGCTCCAAAACTACACCTACAAGCTTGATTATGGATTCTGGAAGGCTGACGATATCCTTAGAGCGGTGTTACCCGAGGATTTGTTGGACGATATCCCCACTGGGTTTGCCCAGGCTGGTCACATCGCTCATATAAACTTGAGAGAGGAGTTCAAGCCCTACGGACTGTTGATCGGACAGGTGATTTTAGACAAAAACCTGAAGGTGCAAACCGTGGTTGACAAGCTCGACTCCATCGATACCAAGTTCAGGACATTCCAAATGCAGGTTTTGGCAGGAAAACACGACTTGCTTGTGGAACAAAGCGAAAGTGGATGCAAATTCAGATTTGATTTCAGTAAAGTTTATTGGAATTCTCGTCTCAATAGTGAACATGAACGTTTGATCACACAATTCCAGTCGAACGAGGCCGTGGGTGATGTGTTTGCAGGGGTGGGACCGTTTGCAGTTCCGGCCGGTAAGAAAAAGGTTTTCGTTTTGGCCAACGATTTGAACCCAGAGTCTTATAGATACTTGAACGAAAACATAGAGCTCAACAAAACAACCAGTTTTGTAAGGAGCTCCAACTTGGATGGAAGACAGTTCATCAGAAACTCGCCGAAGCTCTTGCTTGACTGGGCAGATTCAGTGAAAGAAGTCACAGAGAAAAAGCTTGTTAAAAAGAGAAAACACCTGCAGAATGAGCCAGCTATCTATGAAACAAACACATATGCCATTCCTAGATTTTTCTCCGATTATGTCATGAACTTACCTGATTCGGCCATTACGTTTTTGGACGAGTTTGTGGGATTGTACTCCGACCCAGAAGTGAAACAAGTGATAAAATCCATTCCAGATTTCAAATTGCCTACTATCAATGTTCATTGCTTCGAGAAGTTCTCCCCCCACGAACCAGAGCCTTCCATGGAAGAGTTACATTCTAGAGTTCTTGCGAGAATAGTGAAAATGATAGGCTACGAGCTTGCAATTGAGGATGTGAAGTTTCATTTGGTCAGAAAAGTTGCTCCTACGAAACCCATGTTCTGTGTTTCTTTCACTTTGCCAGACGAAGTTGCTTTCAGAGAAAGATAGGTGAGTATTTATATCATTTTCTTACTTGATTGTAGTTGTTCTTAGTTGATTGGGGTCATTTCTTACGTAGTAGCTTTTACGTAGTAGCTTCTTACGTACTTCTTACGTACTTCTTACGTACTACTTCTTACGTAGCAGCTTCTTACGTGGTAGAACTTCTTACATACTACTTCTTACGTACTACTTCTTACGTGCTACTTCTTACGTACTTCTTACGTGCTACTTCTTACGTGCTACTTCTTACGTACTACTTCTTACGTACTACTTCTTACGTACTAATTCTTACGTACTTCTTACGTACTACTTCTTACTACGTGTAGTACATTTCAGAACCTTCACAACCAGAAAAGCCGCAACCCGCACATTTTGCAGCCATTTGTGAACATGCTGACGATATCCCTGGCACAAGATTATGACTATTCCAAGCTAACACAGTCATATATGTCAATGTTTGATACTCAGGCCTTCCACCAATTCCTCAATACCACCCAAACAGGCTTTGCCCACTCATCTTCAGGAACAGAATTGTCACTTCTTTTGAAAACTCTTTTCACAGCAGTGTCGTTATGTGCCATCCAGCTTACGATATTCAGCTTCTTTCGAAATATATTCAAGTCATTATACCAGCCCAGAAGTTACTATGTACCATATAAGGAAAGAATTGAGCCGCTTCCAAAAGGATTCTTCACTTGGATCTTGCCTACTCTTTCCTACAGTATAAACTACTACCTATCCTTGGGGTTGGATGCCTACTTCTTTGTAAGGTATATCAATGTTCTTTTGTTGTTTTTCGTGGTAGTTGGCACCTTAAACATGGTGGTTTTGATTCCCGTCAACATAGCAGGCAGTAACCTGGAGTTTGCTGCTTCTGGTTTGGATAAGCTTAGCTTGTCGAATATATGTGCTTCAAAGGTGTACTATCTAAACGTGCACTTTGTAATGAGCTTGTTAACTATTGGTTTCTTTCATTGGTTGATTGTCTATGAAATGAATAGTCTTGTCAAAATCAGACAGTGTTACTTGATGTCTTCGAAACACAAAAGTTCGGTTATTTCCAAAACTGTGTTGGTTACAAACGTACCAAGTTCACTATTGGATTTGGAATCACTCCAGCAAGCGTTTTCTACCATTCCTGATGGAATCAAAAACGTGTGGTTCTTCAATGACTACTCGAGAATAGAACAATCCGTTTTCAAAGCAAACGAAGCTATAAGATATCTTGAACTTGGTGAGGTCAAATTCATTCAGAATTATCATAGAAAGCATAGGGAGCCTTATAGTCATGAAATGTTCTTGCAACTTGGTTTTAGACCGTTTTTCTACCCTCCAGTTCATTTCAAAGTTAAGATTCCATATACCACCACAAGCTTGCGATTCAGATTAAGCGGCTTTTTTAGAATACTAGCATTACAACAGAGAGTAGATCAGATTAAATGGTCTATTGAAAAGCTTAAACAAGCACGGACTTCAATAGAAAGGGAAAAACTAAAACTTAGTTCTGGGTCCCTCAGCAAAAGCTCTAGTATTTTCGTGGAGTTTAACACCCAAGCAGGCGCTTACGCTGCCCACCAATGCTTGTTGGTTAAAGGTCAAGGGTTCATGGATAAAACATTGGTAGAAGTACACCCCAGAGACATTCAGTGGAATAATCTCAGTCGAGGAAGTACGTTGGTACGACTTCTGCAGCGATACTTGGTCATTGTCATATGCATTACTGTGACAATACTATATGTGATTCCTGTGTCGTTCATAGGGCTTATATCCCAGGTCCCTTTGCTAACAAAACTCATGCCGTTCTTAAAATGGATATATGGGCTTCCCGAGGAAGCTCGAGAGTCTATTTCCAGTATTCTTCCTTCGATTCTTCTTTCGATACTTACAGAGCTAATTATGTTTCTTTTCCGTTTCTTGACATATCACAAAGGAAAGCTTACAGGGGCTGAAATAGAACTAGATCTTCAGCGATGGTATTTTGGGTTTTTATTTATCCAGCAGTTTTTGGTGGTGGCCATTCTGTCTAGTATAACCGTCATTTTCAAGCAGATATTTGACCAACCAACATCTATTCCAGTAATGTTAGCTACCAATTTACCCAAATCAGCAATATTTTTCTTTCAGTTCATTACCGTGAAAGCCCTAGCGTTTTGTGGTAGCAATTTCCTTAGAATCAACCAATTGGTATTGCAAAACACTTTGTACAAATACAAAGATATGACTCCCAGAATGAAATTCAACCGTTTGACCCGTTTACTTCGCATCAACTGGGGAACCACGTATCCTGTTTATTCGGTTTACGCCTCAATAGGCCTTAGCTACACCATTATTTCTCCGTTGATTTCGGTTTTCATCGTGTTTATCCTTATCATAGTGCTCCTATACTATAAATATTCCTTAAGGTATATTTACAGTCACATAAATAAGTCGGATACCCACGGGAAACTATATCCTTCAGCACTATTACACCTTTACTCTGGGGTCTATTGTTTGGAATTTTGTCTAATTGGAATATTTTTTCTTCTGAAGGATTCAAATGGGCTTTACCCTCTCAGATACCACGGCTGGATCATGTGGTTGATACTTATAACTACAATATTTGGGAATATTACCATTTGGAAACGATTTTCCAAACAATTCCATTACTTACCGATTCTTCAAGAAAACTCCAATAATAGTCCTGGGGTTATGGATGAAAAGTGTTTGACTAGAAACCCAGCGTATGCTCTGAACTACCATTTGTTATATTTGAATCCCCATTTCAAGTATGAGCTTCCGACAATCTGGCTACCAAAAGATAGTCTTGAAGTGGCCATGCAAGAAGTTAAAAGAATGGCAACCGAAGGAATAGAAGCAACGTGTGAAGGGTGTAGCATAAGTGTTGGAAATATGGGGTTTCTGGAGATTAAGGTTACACAGGCACCTCCCGGGAAATGAAAAGTTCAGTGTCTGCAAAGCACCAAACATGCTAAAGCACATTCGTAACACTAGATGTAATCCAACCAATGTGGGATTATCAGTTTTGGTGAAGTTATTACTAACTTCTTCTAATCTTTACCAATGGGGTTCCCAATTCTAATTTTTACCAATAGGGTTCCTAATTCTAATCTTTACCGAACCATTGTCGGACGTGGTAATTCCATTACTATCGAAGTTATCTCCAGGAACCTTGGAAGTATCAATATCTCCATTCCAGCAGTATTCGTCAAAACACTTCTTGCACTGCTGGGTTTGTTCTATGTTCAACTTTTGCTGTGTCCTTCTGATCAAAGCACACGAAACACAGGTTCGCCATTCCTGGTCTAAAGTCAGATTTAATCTGGAAGCCACTTCATATCCATTGGTGATAATGCCTAGCGTTTCTTGTTCGGTATAAGATAACTTAAACGTAGAAGTATTTGACCAATAGCTAAATGGTCTGTTAGCAACGTACACGAGCAAAGGAGGAACAAAGCCATTGCTCAGAACAGGTGTATCTTCACAACCAAAAAAAGTAGGTCTGGCAGTCAAGTTTAAATTACGGAAACTGGTAACATCTGGAACGTATGGAAACGCAGTACCATTTCCTTGAAAGGAGAATTGTCTTTGGTAAGTTGCAACCAAAGAGGCACCATCAGGCCAATTGGCAGCAGTATCAGCCGAATTATCAAAAGCAAAAATCACATCAACGTTTCTTTCTTTCTGAACCAATGGCTGCAAAGGTGCGTTCTGGTTGTCCTCACCGCCATCAACCAAAAATAAAGTGTCATCTTTGGACACAGCCACGTTAGCACCGTCATCGGTACCGTAGAACGGATTTGGCTTATACAAAGCGATGTCTATTGCCACAGCCAAATCGATGTTGTTGACAAGATCAAAAATAGGCTTGACAGCAGCCCCAACAAGTGCAGGCAACGATATGTTTTCCAAAGTGGTAATAACAGCATTGAATAAAGACGACGATGTTCCAATAGCAAAGCCAGCATTATCAAAGCCAGCGTAGCACACGTTATTTGACGGTTCTCCATCCACGAGTTTCGTACCAAGGTACTTTGTATCTGCAAATTGGTACACAGAAGGATCCCAGCTTCCCAATTCAAAAGGCCCGATTTCAAAATCGGTGGAGTTCGTATTAATAACGACAGTACCAGGGGTTCTTCCCACAGCAGCAATAATCGGGAAGGGCATTTGGTGGTGTTTGAACGAGTCCAAGTCTCTGATATCGGACCACAATAACGAGGCACCGTTGTTGGGGCTGGTGGAAAAAACCTGGTACGACAACGCTCTTCCCCAAATATCTGTTATTGACAAAGGAAACCCGGCCATCTTCTTAGCAAATAAATCGGCAAAAAGGTGGCCAAAGTACCCAACGGTTTTCAAGATATCCAAGCCACCGTAGTCCAAGACGGTGTTTGTCAAGTCCCAGAGCCCACCTTTGAGCACGTCCGATACAGAAACATAGTCATTTAAGGCAATGGAACCCACCAACCATGACCCACCAGATAAACCCGTCAAGTAAGTAGCACTTTGCAATATACCTCCCAAACCATTCTTGTTGGCATCGTCAAATCTTTCATCTAGAGCTAGCATCTGGCCAGCACCATTGAGCATGGCTCTATAGCCACCACCACTGAAGGAAATCCCGATTTTAATAGTGGAGTCCACTTTTCCCATGAACTCGTCAGTGTCAAAGTCCAAGTTCGAGTTCTTCAAGAACTGGGTGATTTTTGCTTTGGTTATTGCATTTCTTTGACTCAACCATTCTGCTTCTTCAGAGCCCAATCCCTCTGCCAATCTGACAAGATTCTTATTAGGACAAGCGACTTTGGAAGGAGCATAACCACCGCTGGGAGACGAAGCTAGCACTATAAGGAATTGAGCTATCAACACCACTGCAAATTTCATTTTGTTTCCTCTCGACCCTGAACATTCTAATCTTATATAAACTTGTATATTGATTAAATTGACGGCTCAGGGCTTCATTTGTTTTGCAGCCTTCCACCATGTGGGCCGTGGAAGATAGCCGTGTATAATAATGCAATGCCTGGTTTTATTAAAGTTGTGAATATTAGTGTGATGACTATGTTATCAATGGTACGCTTTCTTTGGTAACTTCCCATTTGCTTGTCTGCAATTGGCTATTTCATGTAGTCTCTAGCGTTATAGTGACCATTTCAGGCAACTTCCTGATATTGTCATAATTTTAAGCCAAATTTTAAGGTTTGCGGTGCCTTTATTTTAAAGTTTTACACTGGCTTTGAAACTTAACCTTCAGTAAACGGAAATTTCCGACTGTGTTTTGTTGTAAGGTTGTGACTGAGAAGTACTCTGTCGTTGAAACCATAAAATTAAATCTGGGAAACCTTGAAATCAAGGAAAACTAGAAAAATATCACGTTGAAACCCAGAAAACCTTAAATCAAAGCTTATGACTCTGCAAAACCACCAGGCACTCCATATTCCTTCTTCAATCTAGCCTGAACCCTCATACGTCGTATAACTCGGTCCCAGTTTCTCAATGCCATGTTGCTTTGAACCTTCTGCATTCGTTTCTGGTGTGTAATTTTAGCTGCCAACCACAATTGTTTCACTGTTTTAGCTTCCTCCGAATGAACTATCACTCCTTGTTTAACTGGTATTACGTACCCGAGTTTTTTGAACTTGAAGCCTACAACCACAGGGACAAAATTCACAATATCTGGATTTCGTTTGTTGTGGTGCATTAGGATGGACTCAATGTCCGATAGCTTCAACCACTCACAATTGTCTGGAACCATCGTAGGTCGGTATATTTCAATGTTTCCATACTGATTTCTAGGGAGATACCCATTAATTACCTTCTCCTTTATATAGGGGCATGTTTGATCCAACAGATAGAGCTTGACTGCGTTCATTTCGTGTCGGTTATTGAGTGTGTTGATTTCAAAAGTTCGTTTTCTGAGTTTGGATCTTGGAAGTAGTGCCTTTGTAGTTTTGATGTAGTTATCCACATCGTCTGGGTTGATTGAACGTCCTAAAAACTTCCACTTTTGGGCGGACTTGCCAACTATCACCGAATTTCTGAAGTAAATAGCACACTTCTTGCCGTCAATATTGATTGTGGTCAATGGTTTTCCTTTTCCCAACACTTCATCATACCGCAAGCTATGTTTGGTGGTGAAGTTGGGATTACGTTTAATAGCGGCTCTCGTCTTTGGTATATGGTAATTGTGAAACCCCAACCATCTTAGTGAATCTAATTCCATGTTGTGAGCTTCAGACTCTAAACCGTGATTAAGAATTCGTAGTATCGACTGAAACAATAATAAGGACTTGCCGGACTCAGTACGTAGGTCCAACCTCTGGAACCACCGGTAGCATATATTTGACATGTATCTGGAGCTCACATCAAGCACAAAGTTTTTCAGGTCGAAGCTGACAACGTAGTTCATGGTCATGTCGTTGAACTGGTCTTGAACCGGATAGAATAACGACGTATAGGCATCTAGACTTCTTGCATGTCTGCTGAGCCTAGTGATTCTTTTATCTTCATCGTGAAATGCACATGTCTCTAGAACTAGTATTTCAGACGTGTTATTTGGATTGACGAGCTCTGTCCAGAAATAAGGGTACAAGAGATCAAAGTCCTTGTTGGATTCAAGTTTCGTCCTATCCAACACCGGCTGCAGCTTTTTGCTGTTTGGAAGAAGAACCGGAATAGAAAACACTAGTCTTGCTTCGAAACCCAAGCTCCGTAGAATCCCAGTAAATACCTGGGCTGCAAAGTCTCTGTTGTGTTCAAACTTCTTCACCAACTTGATATACTGGTGTAGATTTTTAAATTCAGGACTGTTATTTATGAAAAAGTCCTTGGGGTCTTTGTTTGCTGGAACAAACCCTTGCACTCTAAGCCCATTGCAGGTGATTTTGAAGTTTAGTCTGAACCATTTGATTACATACTTAACAATGTAAATGAGCTGGACATCACAATCACTGGCATTGTTTTTAATAGACTTGTTGAGCTTCTTCACCCGTGATAGCAATTGTTGTGGAAGAAGCTTTTTAAGTGCTTTGTGAACCAGTCTATGATTAAGTAGTTTATTTCTCAATTGACCATGGAGCATATAGGAAAGAATGCCGAAGGAGTGTATAGCAAGCTTCCTTCTTTTAGTTTTGATTATTTCCGACTTGTGTGGCTTGTGGACCTGTATTTTTATGGTATCATTGTTGTCAGGTTTCACTTCATATTCCAGATCAAGCAAGTTTTCGAAATCTGAAGAAAGTTCTATTTCAGAGCCTATTTCAGACTCTATTTCAGACCCTATTTCAGACCCTATTTCAGACCCTATTTCAGACTCTATTTCAGACCCAGACTCTTCATGGTTCCTTTTGACATACGATTCTGAGTCTGAAGAGTCTGAGTCAAGATTATCTGAATCTGAATCCACAAATAGACTCATGCGCAGTTTGAGATTTTCGCAGCCTTAATTTTTACAGTTGAGGTTTAAAGAGGTTTAATGAGGTTTAATGAGGTTTAAAGGCTACAGTTGAGGTTAAAGGCTACAGTTGAGTTTATATGAAAAATTAAGTCTTGACATAATAATGATTGTTTATTAAAATAATGGGTTTTCTATAAACATGAGCAATATCTTTTGGGTCTTAATCCACAAAGGCTGCTAATCACCGTGAATGGCACTACTGATCTTGTCCCATTCTCCCATCAACATATACTGACTGGTTGGCGGTGGCAAGCGGTCATGGCCGTAAACCGTGAGTTCATTAATTTTGGCCACACTACTATACATATTCACCACCTTGTAATCATCGGCAGTATCTCCCGGAGCAAGACTCTCCGACTTATTCACCACATACCCATCATAATTGGAAATGTCTATTTTGTTACCGAGAAACTTACATCCTCTAAAATAACTCACGGGCGTCGAATTTTCTTCATACTTGGAAGGTGTAAAGTAATCACTCGTATTAGCTTCTCCAGAGTAATGGATTTGGCATGGCACCACAGAAGCGTCTACCAGCAGCACCTCAGTAACTACGACCTTGCTCATAGAAATTAACGCGACTCGCGTTTCCGATCTCATCACCCAATATTACGTAATCTAGTTCTAATACCCACGTGATATGCCTCCCAGCACCCGTATACCTCCAGTTATGATTGCAAACACCGGCAAATGCGCTCTGATACCTGATAATAAACCAGAGTCAAGCCCCAAGAAAAGCGCAATTTTCAACCAATTATAATTGTCCCAAACTAAGAGCATTTCTTATCTACAGTCCTACAAATCAGTTACCGGACGGAATCTACACCGGTTTGCATAAAAACCTTGGAACGGGGATGCCGGAGGTGATATATAAGAGCAGATCGAAGGTCAAGAATTTGCAATAATCAACACAATGTCCAATCCATTGCAAGTGGTAGACGTCACTAACTTAGACCAGAAATCGGCAGATGAGCTTTTTGGAGCTGCCCACACCCAAGGGTTTCTCTTTGTTGAAGGCCACGATTTCACCCTGGAAGAGGTACGTGAGCTTTTTGCTTTAAGCAAACAGTTTTTTGAGTTGCCGGCGTCATACAAATCCCAGTATCCAATTGATATCAGCAATTTTGGCTACACTGATTACAATGGAGAAAACTTGGATCCTTCGCTCCAGAAAAAAGGTGATCCTAAAGAAGCGATGAACTTTGCCGTTTCTAACCTTTTGACCGGTGCTACTGTAAAGGAATACCCCTCGTGGTTCCAAGAAGAACCTAAAAGAGCCGAGATCGTCAAGAATGCTATTATCAAATTGGGCAAGTTGAATTTGAGAATATTGAAGCTTTTGGCTATGGGATTGAAAATCGACGATGAAGAGGGATTGAAGGGTTCTGAGTGGTTTGATGACAAATATAGACCTGAAAAGCCCAGTGGAACTACTTTCAGACTCTTGCATTACCCAGGACAGAAAAAAATCGACCCCGAATCTGAAATCAGAGCTGGTGCTCATACTGATTATGGTAGTGTGACGTTATTATTCCAACAGGAACACCAGGAAGGTTTGGAAATCTACTCGCCTGTGTCGAAGTCATGGGAAGCCGTTCCTTTTGTAGGAAACAACGAGTCTAAGTTTCCAGGAAAAGCACCACCAATTGTGGTTAACATAGCTGACCAGTTGAGTTATTGGACGGCAGGGATTTTGAAAAGTACCATTCATAGAGTCAAGTTTCCAGCCAAGGTGCAGGAAACTGGTCAAGATCGTTACTCTATTGTGTTTTTCAGTCATCCTAACGATGACACCAAATTGGAGCCAGTTCCTAGTGATATCACCAGAGAGGTCAAAGGAAGAGGCGCCAACAATGCAGAGGTTCATATTACTGCCAGAGAACACTTGGAAAAGCGTTTGGCTTCAACCTATGCGTTTTATTGATTTATTCATGTATATTAGAATGTATTGTTTACTTGTAGTTCCAAAAGCAGTGTAAAGTTCCAAAAGCAGTAAAGTTCCAAAAGCAGTAAAGTTCCAAAAGCAGTAAAGTTCCAAAAGCAGTAAAGTTCCAAAAGCAGTAAAGTTCCAAAAGCAGTAAAGTTCCAAAAGCAGTAAAGTTAAAACCAGTTATTATGACCTGAACCTGTGAATATCACCCTTATTTCAACCAAAACTATGGATTTCACCACGACTTTTTTCATACAACCAGTCTAGTCCAACCAAAACACGTCTAAGCTTTTGCTCTTCTGCTCTGCACCATCCAACACCTGCAACCAACTATGCAACAAAAAACGGCTGCGAACTGCCTATTTAGGAACTTGGATGCGAGATAAGCCAGTTATGTCGCGTTTCATGCTTTCCCAATTCTTGTATGAGGTCTCCCATCTTAAGAGGTGATGACGTCCACATAGACTCCCAGCTTGCTATCGATGCCAACCAGGTGGTGGAAATCATCCATGAAAGAGAGGCCACCAACTTCAGAATTGGGGTGGGGTTGATTTTGGTTGCAGTTTTATCGTGGATTTTTGGCTTGGAATTAGCAAATGCCGTTTTGAAAGATGATTCCTACCAGAAACCTGTGATGTTTGCATGCATCATCGGATCGTGCTTTCTGCTTAACATGATTCCAGACATAATCAAGGTTTTTACAAAAAAGACAGACAAGCAACCACAAGAAAAGTTTCCCAATGCCCCTGTTCCGTTGACCACATCTGAGGTGGTTATATTGAGCGTTCAGGTGGCTGTTATCTACATGTGCTACAACATAATGACATTATCGGGATTGAAGTACACTTCTGCTTCCAACCAAACAGTTCTTTCTTCCACAACTTCTATTTTTACCTTGTTTATTGGCTCGGCTTTGAAGACCGATTCTTTCACGGTTAAGAAAACTATTTGCACCGTAATCAGTTTCGCTGGTGTATTGTTGATTAATTTCAGTGAAACCAGAAACAAGAACCCCGATAAAGATAACAAATTCGTTCCTAAAGATCCGGCTTTAGGAAATTGCTTGACTTTGCTAGCAGCCTTGATGTACGCATGCTATTTGATTATCATGAAGGTAAAAATAGGAAAACACAACAGGCACACCAACGAAACCCGATTATTTGCATTTGTTGGGTTGGCCACGCTTTTGATGTCAGGACCAGTGCTTTACTTTGCCGATTTTTATGGATTGGAGAAGTTTGAAGTTCCTCCTCTGAAAACAGTAGTGTGCCTGGTATTAATCAGTGCAGTATTTTCGTACATCAGCGACTTTACCACCATTTTAGCCCTGATGTTGACCAGTCCATTGATTACTTCGTTATCATTGACGTCCTCCATTCCAATCACTGTATTTATTGATTACGTGGTGTTGAATGCGTCTGGAGGAAACAATAACGACAGCTCCAAGAAGCCATACACCTATGTGTTGGGATTATTGAGTATTTTGGCATCTGTGGTGTTGATTAATCTTAATTCTACTGCTGAAGTGGAGTTGATTGAAGAAAGTATTGATAGAGCATTGGACGAAGCAGTGAGAAACGACGAGATGTTGTCGCCTTTATTGTCGCCTTTGATGACTTCTAGACCTCATTCTAACTTGGGGTCACCTTTATTGTCGTTTAGAAGAGACATCCAACCAACGAACCTTAACTTGGAAGGGGAGCTGTTGGTGAATAGAAACCACAGTAATTTATATACTGTGAACGATGAAGAAGAATCACTGAAGTTGGTTGTGTACGGTGGAGAGAACCATGTGTATCATGTGAAGCATTTGGATAATTAGGGTACTGGCGATTTGCTTTGGTTATTCTGGTTGGCTTTTCACTTGTCTTTCAAGGAAGCAATAGGAGTTCTAGATCTTGTGTTTTATAGAAATTGTAAGCAATATTTGGGTAACTTCAGTAGTAAGATCGTGGTAATATAAGAGTAGTAACGTCTTCGAAGAATGATATGGTAGTGAGGATTAACTGGATATGTCATATAAATGGCTTTTGAAAAACTCTTAGAGTTGAAGCACTTTATAGTACAATTAAGCTACCATAATTGAGCTCTTTAAAGTAAACTCTGACATTAAAACTGACATTAAAACTGCCATTAAAACTCATTAAAACTCTTTAAAACCTGGCATTAAAACTGACATTAAAACTGACATTAAAACTGACATTAAAACTCTCATATTAAAACTCTGACATTACAATCAAACTCTACCAAAAGTAAACTCTGACATTAAAACTCTACCAAAAGTAAACTCTACCAAAAGTAAACTCTGACATTAAAACTCAATAAAACTCTTTAAAACTGACATTAAAACCTGACATTAAAACTGACATTAAAACCTGACATTAATACTCTTCACTACAAATCTCCTTACAACCACATTAACCAATTAAATAGGCAAAACCACCGCCAGAATCATATTCACTGTTTTCAGAATCATATTCACTGTTTGCACCCAACATCCGAAACATTCACATTCACGCTGTGAAATTCTCATCAAAATCAGCCATTTTTTCAGTCGTTCAGCCATTTTTTTCAGCCAGCTCACAAACCAGCTCACAAACCAGCCGTTCGCCCAGAATCTACAGTACCACATTTGTCTTCTTCTAATCTACACAATTATTCTTTTACTCCCCCCAAAAGCTGCAAACTATCTTCTGAAATTCGCGCCCACGATTAACTTTCTTCACATTCACAAACCAAAACCACATCATGGAAACCCTCGAAGTCCACTCCAAGGACTTCCTAATCAAGTGGGTTAGTGTAAATGGGCCTGGAATAATCGATTGGCAAGTCAAGCCATTGAAAAAGTCCATCAACTTTGCTATCTACAGAAAGAAAGACGTGGAAGATGGGGTGGAGGAAAACTTGTTCAAAACCGCCAACCTCTCGTCTTCTACGGTCAATTCTGTCAGCTCAGGCCGCAATCGGTCGAATTCGCTTTCTTCAGTCAATAACATCACCGAGTCGTTCTACAAAACCAAGTCCAGGTCCGCTGCTCTTCTCACCAATATCAACAACGACTTGACTTTAATTAAGGATTACTACAAGTTGATTTCAAATGAATTGGTGCGTGGGAAACTAGAGGTTCTGAAGGCCGGTGTGTATGCCTTCATTTTCGATAATTCGTTTTCCAAGACAATTGGAAAGAAGATCTTGTTTAGCTCCAAAATCGTCGAAACCGACCCCAAGCCGTTTACCAACAAGGTCTCCAGTTCTGAAACCATTCACTCCATCGACGAAAAATTGAACTCCAATGGAAGTGCTGTACGTGAGAAACTTAGACGTACCTCCACCATTCTCAGGCCCAAAAACGGCGAGCTCTTGCAAAGTGTTCTCTTGAAGAAAAGAAGAAAGAAACTTCAAGGGTTCACTAAAAGATATTTTGTTTTGAACGTCAAGTACGGAACTTTGCTGTACTTCAAGCTCAACAGCAACAAATTGCGTGGTCAAATGCCTATCTCACAGTCAATTGTGTCAGCAAATGTCACCAGACTTGAAATCATTATTGATTCCGGAATGGAAGTGTGGGACTTGAAAGCTTTGAACAAGCCTGATTTTGACTATTGGGTTGAAGCATTTAATTCCATCAAAAAGTCTCATTACAAGCAGGAGGATGCCACTTTTCACAAGGAGGTCACCTTCGACGAAGAGAACCCAAGTTTACAGGGGGTTCCCAACTATAGCGACGAATTGGCGGCAATTAACACCAGATTGGACAAATTGATTGGCTCCACACAAGAATCGGCCACTCAAAACGAGTTGAAGCTGATTTCCAATGACATCGCCGGGTTGATTTCAAGAATCGGTTCTCAAACTGTTGCTTCCAGAAATGACTTATTTTCCCTTTTTTCCAACAGCGAGTTCTATGATGCCATTGATTTTGTGGAGGCACTGAACGGTGGTGTGGTTCAGCTTCCAGACGAAGACTTTGAGGAAGATTTCCAGGAATTCGAAGAATCTTCTGAATCTGAAGACAGCTCGGTTGCTTCTGAAAAGAGAATCGTTGATTTTGGAGACTTGCCCGTCATAGACGAGGCTGAATCTTTCACTAGCACAGAAGTAACTAGCACTGATGACAATGACAACAACTTACTGCCATTGCCATTGGATCCTGTTGTGAGAAACATGACTATCCCCGAATGGAACCATCCACCATCAAGTATTTTATCGTTTTTCCGTAAGAATGTTGGTAAGGATTTGACGTCTATTTCCATGCCTGTAGACATGAACGAGCCAGTTACTATCCTTCAGAAGTACGCAGAGTTTTTGGAATACTGTGACTTGATTGATAATGCGTTGCAGGTGGTAGATTCTTCCAAATCAGGGGAAAAGATCTTGAGAATAGCTGCTTTTGCTGTTTCTGGATTGTCTTCAGTCAGAGAAAAGGAAAGAAATGTCAGAAAACCGTTTAATCCATTATTAGGAGAGACTTTCGAGTTGGTGAGAGAAGATAAAGGCATTAGGTTAGTCAGTGAAAAAGTATGCCACCGTCCACCAGTGTTTGCTACTTTTGTGGAATCCAAAAACTGGACCTTGAATTTCAGTTTATCACCTTCACAAAAGTTCTGGGGGAAAACTGCTGAAATCAACAATAAAGGTGACATGAAGTTGGTTATCAAGAGTACTGGCGAAACGTTTACCTGGACTCAACCGACTTCTATGTTGAAGAATATTCTTGCTGGTGAAAAGTACAGTGAACCTACTGGGGCCATGACCATCAAGTCTTCAACCGGTGCTAAGGCTGTAGTAGATTTTGCCAAGTCAGGAATGTTCAGCGGAAGATCTGAAGAGTTGACTATTAGTGCCTTTGATGCCCATAAGAAGAAGTTGACGTATTCGGTGTTTGGAAAATGGACTGAAAGCTTGACGTTGAAAACAAATACCACCGAGAAGACTATCTGGGAATGTGGAGAACTTGTTCCTAATGCTAAAAAGAGATTTGGTTTCACCAAGTTTGCAAGTGAATTGGTGAATATCAGTGAAATTGAACAAGGCAAATTAGCTCCCACAGACTCCAGATTGAGACCTGATTTGCAGGCTTACTTGAAGGTAAACATTGACAATGCTGAAAAAATCAAGGGTGAACTAGAAGAAAACCAGAGAACCAGAAGAAAGGAAAACGAGGCCAGTGGAAATGAACATGTGCCTATGTTCTTCAAACACCAAGGGGATCAAGATGCACCAGACAGTGGAGAATGGACTTATGTTCGTGGAGAAAAGTCTTACTGGAACAGAAGAGCTACAGGAGACTGGGAAGGACTCTTGAAGTTGTGGTGATTGTTTTAAGGCACATACAACCTTTTGAAAAGGACAGGAAACTGAATTTGTAGGTGTAAAATACAGAAATCGTTACTTGATTTCTAAGTGGTGGCTTGTAGATATCCTAAAAGATAATATGAGAGAATTTAACATAGAAAAAGCTACAATCAAGAGTACCACTCCAATATAATAAACTCTACCCAAGAGTCTGTACCACTCCAACATAATAAACCCTACCTAAGAGTCTGTACCACTCCAACATAATAAACTCTACCTAAGAGTCTGTACCACTCCAACAACCAAAATCTACAACTTGAGGTTCAATCTCTCGTCGGAATCAGACAAATCCTCGTCAAAAACATTCAATGAATTCAACACCGGACGGTGGTTCTTGAACAATATAAACTGGATTTGTTTTCGTAAACTATTTATCAACATTCTTTGAACGTTCAAGTCATCTTTCATCATAAAGTTATCATTTACCAAATTATTCAACACAGGCTCCCGTTCGTTTGTTTGTCTGTTGACAAAGGGTATCAACTTTTCGTCTACCTGAAACTTCAACCTGTCTAGCTCGTAGTTTAAATACATCATTTTGTCCTGATCTAAATCAGCATAATCTTTGAATCTATTGATTTCTTCTATTGGCTCGTTGTAGCCCAAGTTGGTGATTTTACCCTGGATAATCAGACTCAAGATCTTATTGATTTGCCTCTGCAAAAACTGGTTTTCTTCACTAAGGTCATGAACCTTGGCAGTGAGGCTATTGTAGAAAGGTAGGAAACTGTTGAGCTGACAAGTATTTGCTAAATGGTTGTCCAAGGATGGTTGGGTGTGTCCTATGAAACTGCACCCTATTTCTTTGGCAGGACATATAAACCTTTTCAGTTTTGTGCATGAGTTCTTGTGTGTATCTAAACTTTTCATGGGGATCATATCATTGGAGCAGAGTTCACAGATTTGATAGTTAAAAAGACACTCTTTTGCGAGGTGGGATTTTTCGGTGACTTTGGTTACCTTTGCCTTACAAAACTCACAGGAATACTTTCTGTGTACACACTCCCGTTGTATTTTGCTGGTTTCATTACTTTCACCACCACATTCGGTATCACCACCACATTCGGTATCACCACATTCGGTATCATCACCACTTGCGTGTTCATTTTCCCCGGCTTTTCCACCATATTGACCCCAAGCTTCTAGGTATCTTCTCTCCACTATCATTGCACATTCACCCGAAGCTCGAACACCACCACATTTCACGCCGGTGTACTCACAGTCGGTGACCAAGTGATGTTCAACTTCCCACCGGCATCCTTTCCAGTGGCATCCACGTTCGCTGTTCAAACAATACACCTTCAATTCATCTACCATGTTATTTATCAATATTGGAGTTGGAAAAAGATCATTGTCATTAGCAGAATCAATGGGAGTTCTGTCCAAAGGGCATAACCCTATGGAGTTTTCGGAGTCACGAGACATTTTGAAGCATTCCAAAATACAATCTGTACAGAAAGTATGGCCACATAGGGTAGTTAGTGGTTTAATAAAAGGTTGCTGGCAAATAGGACAGTTTAAATGGTCTGTGGAGGTGACATACCTGATGTTTCTGAGATCTGGTTTATCAGCGGGCGTGAGTAAGTCAAAGGCATTCAAGGATTCAAGTGGGGTGTTGTCATAATTATCGTCGTCAAGTTGCTTGGAGATTTTGTCTAGTTCCTTGGAGATTTCATCCATATTAAATATGGGGAAGTGATTTTTGAGATTTTAGATTTTTGAGATAAGATTTTGGAGGTGATTTTGGAGGTGAATTTTGGTGGTGAATTTTGGTGGTGAGTTTTGGTGGTGAAATTTGGTGGTGAAATTTGGTGGTGATTTTGGAGGTGATTTTTGGTGGTGAATTTTGGAGGTGAATTTTGGTGGTGATTTTGGAGGTGAATTTTGGTGGTGATTTTTGGTGGTGACTGACAGAGTTGAAATGTGAGTTAATAGTGTGAACGTGAACCTTTATGAAATTCGGTGGTTAAAACGTAGATTGCATTGAAGTGAATAAATCGAGTCTGCTATAAAATCGAATTGTTTTTGACCTTGTTTATAGTACATTTGGGAAGGGACCTGGTAGTTGTAGAATAGTTTGTAGAATAGTAGGTTGTAGAATAGTTTGTAGAATAGTACAGTAAGTACCCAAAACATTAAATACCAAACTACACAATGTATCAACCATTTCTCTCCCACCTTTACTGAATTTGGACCATATTTGAAGGTTAATGTTGAAGATATCTGATAACTCTATAACCCCTTGTCTTATTGCACTCTATTAGTGTTTGAAGGATGATATTCTGCTATCATCATTGCTCTGTTTTTATCAGGTATACCTTACTTTCAAGACCTTTCACTGTATTCCTTCACTGTATTCCTTCACTGTATTCCTTCACTGTATTCCTTCACTGTATTCCTACTAATCACTATAATTCTTTACTAGACGTGTTTTTTAATTCTTTTACATAATAGATGTGCCTTCTTTTTCCGTTTCTACATCCTACCGTTTCCACCATTTCTACATCCTCCTTCGTTTCCACCATTTCTACATCCTCCTTCGTTTCCACCATTTCACCCTACCATTCTATTTTTGCCATTTCTGCATTTCTACGTTCTATTTCATCCTCACTCCTTCAATTCTCAACTCAATTTCATCCTCACTCCTTCAATCCTCCCTCCTTCACTCCATGTGTAATATTCGCCTAGGATATTCTTTATCCTTCCCTACCTTATATGTCATGTACAAGTTTACACTTTATACCCGTCTATATCCATTTTATACACGTTTATACCCTTTACACTCTTACACATTATCACTTCCCTACCTTCAATTTCACCTCTTCTTCCTCATTTCACCTCATTTCACCTTCCTCAATAACATTCCACCTTCAATGTTATCAATCACATTCCACCTTCAATGTTATCAATCACATTCACCTTCAATGTTATCAATCACATTTAAAATGCGAATCTCAAAACTCAACTCGCCGCACTCCACACTCATGTTAAAGTGGCGGAACCACCTCCGGAGAATCTCCACGGCCGTCACATTCACTCCCCTAGATACCCTGAAGCCTGGCCGGGTTCCCAATAACGTGGGAAAACTCAAGATTCCACTATTGAAAAGCCCAACTCATCTCGGGCATTTCACGTCTCGGGTAAACCGTTTGTACAACGAAGACAAATACAGCGCTTGTGTTCTTGACTTGAACGGAAGAACAGTGTTCAATTTCAATATCTACGATGGCCACGGCGGCGATGAATGCTCTAAATACTTGCTGGAAAACTTGAGTCAGGTTATAGAATCGTGTGATGTCAACGAAGAATCCCTCGACATGCTAATCAAAAAGTACCTAGACAATATTGGTGGGTACTGGAGACGTTGGTACCGTCACCGCAAGGACAACTTCGTTCACATGGTTAATTCCGACCACCAAATCAGACTAAAGTCCATCAATTGTAGGGATGATTTAGCAATGAGATTGCCCATCAGCTTTTTGAGCTGTGACTACAACTTTTTCGAGACCGAAAACAAGTCTGGATCCACATGCACCTCAGCTTTCATCGAAACCATCTTTTCCGACCCCACACGCAAGTTCAGGCCTGTTTTTGAAGATTATTACTTCAATCGCAAAACCATCTCTAAATTGACCATTGGTCATGTTGGTGACACCAAAGCCATTATTATAGACAAACACGGCGAGGCCCATGCCCTTACAACTGAACACCACCCGCTGAATCCCATGGAGGCCTCTAGGCTTAGGAAATACGCTGCCAATTTCTTCATGACCGATTCGTTTGGCGAAGAAAGATTTATTTCACTTGCAAACACCAGAGCTTTCGGAGACGTCAATTTCAAGAATATGGGAGTAACTGCTGAACCAGACATTACCCAGGTAATTATAGGTGACCTGGAAACTATTAGCACCAAGTTGAGCTCTTCTGAAATAATCGATTACACTGTTGGAGGTTTAGGTGGAGACGAAAGCTTTCTAGTTTTATGCACCGATGGAGTCACCAATGAAATCACCGACCAGGAGGTGGCGGATATAGTGATGAACACATTTAACATGAAAGGTCTGACCACCAGTGCTCAGTATTGCAGTGAGGAGGTGATCAAGTTTGTGGAATATATAGGAGGAGATGATAATGCTACATGTCTAGTAATACGTCTCAGCGGATGGGGTAAATGGCCAGTAAAGGATAGGACAGGGTCTTTGAGGCAGCAACGTATGGAGGACTCTTTCCGGAAGGATAGATGAAGATTTTGATTTGAAGTTTGAAGTTTGAATTTGAAGTTTGAAGTTTGAATTTGAAAGTTATTTGAATTTGAAAGTTATTTGAATTTGAAAGTTATTTGAAGTTTGAAGTTTGAATTTGAATTTGAAGTTTGAATTTGAATTTGAAGTTTGAATTTGAATTTGAAGTTTGAATTTGAATTTGAAGTTTGAATTTGAATTTGAAGTTTGAATTTGAATTTGAAGTTTGAATTTGAAAGTTATTTGAAGTTTGAAGTTTGAAGTTTGAAGTTTGAAGTTTGAAGTTTGAAGTTTGAAGTTTGAAGTTTGAAGTTTGAAGTTTGAATTTGAATTTGAAGTTTGAATTTGAAGTTTGAAGTTTGAATTTGAAAGATATTTGAAGTTTGAATTTGAAGTTTGAATTTGAAGTTTGAATTTGAAGTTTGAATTTGAAGTTTGAATTTGAAGTTTGAATTTGAAGTTTGAATTTGAAGTTTGAATTTGAATTTGAAAGTTATTTGAATTTGAAAGTTATTTGAATAAGTTATTTGAATTTGAAAGTTATTTGAATTTGAATTTGAAGCCTTTGTTAACAAGTTTTGTGCTAAGAACATAAAGTCGATTCTAGCTCAGCATTCTTTGCATTCTAATTCTGTCAAAGATTCTTCACCAACAAACATCCGAAATAATTGAACTGCATACGTGGTACGTAATGATTTCGATTCAGGAAGAGAAGCGTTACGTCGAAAATAACAGTAATATATATTTACAGGATAGCTTGCACATCTTGTAGATGTACTAATAAACTTGAATATCATCTCTGAAAGTATCTCTGAGTATCTATGAACAGCATACCACAGCAATACTATGACCTGGCATGATTCCTCCCAACATAAAATAAAAATCGACCAACTCCAAAACCATCTAATTCTTCGAAAACTTGTATGTAAACTTTTTACGAGTAGCAACAAACTCCCCCAACTTGTTTCCCACCATCTCGTCAGTAATATCCAACTGAACGTACTCTTTTCCATTATGGACCTGGAATTTCAAGCCCACAAACTGTGGAATGATGGAGCAACTTCTAGCATTGGTTCTAATAGGCTGACCGGTCTTCAACGCCTGCGCAACAGGTAAGGGCACCAAGTGTGGTCCTTTCCAGGCACTTCTCGAAAGTAAACTCACTGAAGGGTTCATTGAAAATTGTGAAAATTATCGCGAAAAAATTTAGTGCGATAAACATGTTTGCACAGAGATTTGATCCTGAGAGGAAAAGGCGATGGAGTGGCAGCGATGAGAGTGAGAGTGAAAGCGAAGTGCAGAATGATAGTTCGTCGGAATCTGGAACCAGTTCTTCGGAAAGCGAAAGCGAAAGTGAAAGTGACAGTGAAAGTGAGAGTGAAAGTGAAAATGAAAGCGATGAGATGAGAATGGATGTAGATGAAGAACCCACAAAAACCATAGAGAACGACCAACTTAGGGTACCGAATGACAATATCATACCTATGGAAAGTGATGGGCCACCTCATAGTGAAGAAATAGCCGATTACAACTCAAAACACAAGTCCATCTTCAACAAACTAAAGTCGGTGCAAAACCAACCCGAAATAGCTGAAAACCCCCAGGAATCCGAAACCCTCGAGGAAATAGGCCCAATGCCTCAACCAGAGTTGCCTCGTGACCTTCCCCTTAAAAAATCGGCTTCTAATAACCTCAATTGGCTAGCCACACCAATATACTCTGCTCCAGAACTTACCAAACCATTCACTGAGTTCGACATATCTTCGGTGATGTCACGGAACTTGAAGGAGAACGGGTTTTCAGAGGCCTTTTCAGTGCAAATAACCGTTCTAGAAATGATGCTTAAAGATACTGCCAATAGACTCAAGCCCGATTCAAACGGCGACATTCTTGTTAATGCTTCTACTGGATCTGGTAAAACATTGGCTTACCTGATGCCAATAATACAGAATCTTATGAATAGGACGGTGCCCAGAGTGCGTGCTATTGTGCTAGTACCCACCAAACCATTGATAAATCAAGTCAAGCTGACGTTGCTGATGCTCAGTAAAGGTACAAACTTATACGTTATGAGCTTGAAAGCTGACGTTTCAGTTCGGGAAGAAGGGGATAAAATCAGAAATAACACTCCTGACATCATAGTAAGTACTCCGGGAAGATTGGTGGAGCACCTCGTGAACGGCGACGTAGGTTTGAAACACCTCCGGTATTTGGTGATAGACGAAGCCGACAGATTATTGAACCAGCTGTTTCAAAACTGGTGTGAAATCTTGATGTCTAAGCTTCCAACCAGCACTCCAGGGTACTTCGAGTGGAAACGGCCGGTTCAGAAGTTGGTGTTTTCAGCCACATTGACTACTGACGCTGGTAAGCTTTCGCTACTTAAGTTCAATAACCCTCGACTTGTGATTATCAACGATAACCAGGAGCTTGTGAACGAAATGTTTTCAGTGCCAAGGACTTTGAACGAGCACATGATCAAGTATGGAACTGCTAAGAGCTCTATCAAGCCTTTGATTCTTGCAAAGTTCTTGTCGTGCTCCAACAAACTATCAAATGTGTTGGTGTTCACAAAATCGAACGAGGCATCTTTACGTCTTACAAAGCTATTACAGTTGATATTCACACGTCTTGCCATTGACATAAATATCTCGTACCTCAACTCCACCAATAACTCGTCGCTTGTTAGAAACAAGACCCTCAAGCAGTTTGAAGGTGGTGAAATCAATATATTGGTGGTCACAGATTTGATAGCCAGAGGTGTGGATGTGCTTACTATTACCGATGTTATCAACTATGACATACCTAACTCTTCTCGTGAGTACATTCATAGGTCTGGAAGAACTGCCAGAGCAAACAATATGGGGAATGTGTATACCATGGTGTTTGGTAAAGGTGAGAATAAGTGGTTTGGAAGAATCATGAAACAAGTTCACAGAAGAAGCGAAATAGAAGAAATCAGTGGTGATTGGGTCGGTGAGGGTGATGAGGAGTTATATAGAGCAGCTTTGAGCGAGTTGCAGGCGTTGGTTAGCTGAAACTGTTTGCTTACGTAAATATTACGTAAGTTGACATGTAATGTTTATATTAATGATATTCTTCACCTTGAATGTCTCCACTTTAAACAACCTGAAACATACATCTTCAACCTGAAACTTACATCTTCAACCTGAAACTTTCTTCAACCTGAAAGTTAAATCAAAAACCAATGTTACATAAGCTCTTAGTAAGCACAATTACATAAGCTCTTAGTAAGCACATTACATAAACTCTTGGTAAGCATTGCATAAACTCTTAGTAAGCACATTACATAAACTCTTGGTAAGCATGTTTACATAAGCTTATCAGAAACGAGATGCGAAATATTACAAATGGAACTAGAGTCGTTAGGAATAAAGGCAGTAGAACAGGGTGAGCTAGAAACGAAGCTCACCAAAAAAGCCAACCAGGTTCTCCTTGCCAAAGAACTGGAAGTGGAAAACAAAAGGTTGGAAAAAACCCGGGGGGAAATCAAAAAAGTCAAAAACAGATTACGGATTCTCCAGGAAAAGCTTGCTAACGATAGAACCAAGATCAGTGAACGGAAAAAAGCAAAGCAAGACATTGAATGGGTAACAGAAAACGAACTAAAGCCTTTAGAGCAGGATTTGAATGAAATAGAGACAAGAATCCACGAAAATAGCCAGCTACTACAAGAAGATGTCAGTTCCAATTCTGGTGGAAGGATGCCAGATGAAAGCGAACGTGATTACTTGATCAGAATCGGGAAAATAACTGCTTTTGGTAACGAAACTGCTTTTTCCGGCAAAGATAGCCAAACCAATCATGTGGAGTTGAGACAGCCAGGTTTCATTGATTTGACACTGGACACAGACTTGACAGAGGAAGTTTCTGAAACATTGCATGCAATGGAAGAAGGAGTTGCTACAGACACCGAAAATGATGACAACGAAAATGATACCGAAAATGATGACACCGAAAATGACAACGCCGAAATTCAACACACAGAACAGCACAGAAACGTCGATGATGGAGACGAGTCAATATACCAAAACAGGGTTTCAATATGGACTTCCAGAAGGTCTAGGCTCAGAAAAGTGGATTCTGATTCGGAACTAGAACAGTTCAAACCACATCCTTCGATTCCTGATTCGGAACTCGACAACAGGTTCAAGCTTCCTGGAGACATCTACCCATCGCTATTTGACTACCAGAAAACATGTGTGCAGTGGTTGTGGGAGCTTTATAACCAGAAAACTGGCGGGATTTTGGGCGATGAGATGGGATTGGGAAAAACCATCCAGGTCATTTCCTTCATCGCAGGATTGCACTACTCTAAACTACTCACCAAGCCAGTTCTTGTGGTTGTTCCGGCCACCGTGTTGAACCAATGGGCCAACGAGTTTCACAAATGGTGGCCTCCTCTAAGATGTGTGATACTTCACAGCATTGGCTCAGGTATGAAGAAGATGAGTGAGGACAAAATTGAAGAGTATCTACAGAAAGAACACGGAAACGATTTCTCCAAATATAGCGATTTGTCTGCTAGCAACAAAATTAACGCAAAATCTATTGTTGATAGAGTTCAAACCGATGGTCATGTACTTATCACCACTTATGTTGGTTTGAGAATCTACCAGGAATACATTCTTTCTCGTCAGTGGGGCTACTGTATTTTAGATGAAGGCCACAAGATCAGAAACCCAAACCTGGATATTTCATTGGTGTGTAAACAGATCAAAACAGTTAACCGTTTGATTTTGAGCGGGACTCCTATTCAAAACAACTTGATAGAACTTTGGTCATTATTTGATTTTGTGTTTCCAGGAAGATTGGGAACACTTCCAATTTTCGAAAACCAATTTGCAATTCCTATTAAGATGGGAGGATACGCCAATGCCAACAACTTACAGGTTCATACCAGTTACAAGTGTGCTACTATTCTTCGTGATTTGATATCCCCATATTTATTGAGAAGATTGAAAAGTGATGTGGCCAGAGACTTGCCGAAAAAAGAAGAAATGGTATTGTTTGTGAAGTTAACTCAGTATCAGCAAGACTTATATGAACTGTTTTTGAAGTCCGAAGACACTTCTGCCATTTTGAACGGAAGAAGAAATATGTTGATGGGAATCGATGTGATGAGAAAAATATGCAACCATCCCGATTTACTTCATCAAAATAAGAAGTCCATAGACTATGGAAATAGTAATAGGTCTGGTAAGCTCCAGGTTGTTAAGAAATTGATTCAACTTTGGGGTTCCAATGACCATAAGATCTTGATATTTTGTCAAACCCGTCAGATGCTTGATATACTAGAAAGATTTGTGCAAAGACTCAAGAGAATAAGGGACAATCAAGAAGTCAACGAGTACTTCGATTACTTAAGAATGGATGGTACAACCCCCATCGCAAAACGTCAAGATCTTGTTGATGCCTTTAATACAGTTGCATCGATCTCGATTTTTCTTTTGACAACTAAAGTAGGTGGCCTTGGAGTCAACTTAACCGGTGCAGATAGAATAATTATCTACGATCCAGACTGGAACCCTTCCACGGATATGCAAGCCAGAGAAAGAGCATGGAGATTGGGACAGAAGAAAGATATTGTAATTTATAGACTTATGATTGCTGGTTCTATTGAAGAAAAGATTTATCACAGACAGATATTCAAAACGTTTTTAACCAACAAGATTTTGAAGGACCCGAAACAGAGAAAGTTCTTCAAAATGAACGATTTGCACGATTTATTTACATTGGGTGACCAAGAAGAACAGGGAACAGAAACTGGAGCCATGTTTAGTGGTTCGGAGGCTACGTATGGTGGTACTAAGACCAGGAAGAACCATAAAAACAACGATGATTTCATGCAAGTGGCTAAGATAATGGGTGTCAGTAAACTTGATAAGTTCGAAGAGGAAGAAAAGAATTCAGAGAAAGATTTAATGGAAGGAATTTTCACCGGAGGTAACGTTCACAGTAGTTTGGAACACGAAGAGATTTTCAAGCAGAAAGATGTCAATAAGGAGGTCGATGAAATCGTGAATAGAAGTTTACAAGCTTTAAATGAAAGCAGAAAGCTCACCAGGAGAAATAAAATAGGAGTGCCAACTTGGACGGGAAAATTTGGTCAAGCTGGAAAGTTGGGCAAAGCTAGAAAGGAACTTTCATCCAAATCTATTATATCAAACTTGAAGAGCCAGAGATCACCAAGTCCGGCTGTGAATAAACATGATTCCAAGTTGCTTGAAGACATAATAGCTGTTTGCAAACAGAAAAAGTTCATCAAGTCTGGAGAGATTTTGATCAAGTTGAAGAACAAAATCAATGTGAAAAATACACAGGAGATTTTGATAGTCAAGAATCTCTTGAGGAAGGTGTGTAATTGGGATGCTGTAAATAAGCAATGGTGTTTGAAACCTGAGTATCTGGAATAATGTGTATTTTTGCTAATATGATGATGGAAATTCTTCTATTTTGCATTGAATTAATATATTAAAGGGAATGGAGATTAATCTTGTTGCACTTTGGCATAACTAGGAGGTCTCAATCTTCTATTGATTGTTTGGAACAACCATACTGGAAGTAAACTGATGGCTAAAATAAGCATAGTTTGCCAGATAAATGAGAATGATGCAATATATGTCAAATCGAAGTAATCTGTCAAAAATGGAATCGACCCAATGTAAATAACAAATGTCACAATCACAGTAATGATCATAGCCCTGGTCCATTGGTTAATTTGCAAGCAAACCATAACTAACTCATTAAATATTAATGCAGTAAACGATACACTCACCATAGTAGTGAAGGTGTCTCTATCCAAGCCCTGGAATTTTTGACTCAAAAGCTGGATCACACTACCTTGGAAAAACGATATGAAACACCAGACAAAAAAGCTCTTATAACTCAAGGACTTACCCAAGGTCAATTCTTTATACAATTCTGGATATACTTTGGTCAAATTCTCGTTAACGTCGCAATCTAAAGTCAAGGAAAAGACAGGCATCATGGTGTATATAGTGGCATATCCCACCATTAAGAATCCCTGGTACAATGCCAACGGCTCGTAATCGGATGAAATAGAATAAATAGCCTGGCAAACCGAGATAATTAATCCTCTGTGCATAATGAACTGACCCAACTTGGCCGACCTCTTATAAGAGTTTCTACCATGCCACAATAGAAGTTTGCACAAGTAGTAAAACTGATCAATACTGAAGTCTGCAGCTAAAGAAGCCTGTTTACCCTCTTTACCAACAATACCCACACCTACATCAGCCACCTGGATCATGCTCACATCGTTACCACCATCTCCAATACAACATATCCTTTTTCCTGTAATTTCTTTGATAATCAGTGCCACATCTGCCTTTTGTTGTGGAGAGCATCTGCAGGCTATGACAGTTGGTAATTGAATTGCCAAAGAAAAGAATTCGTCTTTGTAATACTTCATATACGTCAACAAACTTTCACCATCAATCAAAAGAACCGAATTCAAGTTGATTTTAAGCATTTCCAAATGGTTCAAAGCTAAGTCAGGGTGGTTAACTTTGGTGATTTGATGAATATATTGCCCTCTAGCGATCAATTTACAACTGATAGACACACACTTTGCTGTTTCAACCTTATCACCAGTTAACATCCAGATTTTGATACCAGCGTTTCTCAACAATTCAATAGAAGATTTGACATTTTTTTGCAATTTATCTTCCACACCTGTCAAACCAAGAAGTTCCAAGTTCTTTTCTAAATTGTTGCCAATTACCTTCTGTATCAATGCTTCACGATCGTACATGGCCAAGTTAGCTTCTTTGTAGCTGGTTTCGAAGTCCATCAACAATTTAGCATTCAATCTCTTTTTTCCAATCACAAGAGTTCTCAAACCTTCTCTGGCCATGTTGCTGGTTTCTTCTTCCAACCAGTCATTTTGGTTAACAATATTGATCATGACGGAATCAGCTCCTTTCTGCAAAAAGTACACCTCGTCTCTGGCCAAATCTCGAACTATGATACCCATTCTTTTAGTTTCACTGCTGAAAGGGAAATTGTAGAGGATTTCAAACTTGAATATTTGGTTCAGTTGCAAGTGCTGGAGAATTATGGAACTTCTATCTCTTTGTATCAATTTTAACCCTACTTTTTCAGTAAACTTGACAATGGCGATTTCATCCGGAGATGCAGCTTGGTAAGTGACTTCTTCTGGATTCAAGTCCTCATAAGTAGGAGTGACATTGTGACATAAGGCTAGGGTCAAAACTAACTCATAAACCTTGTGACTCAAGTCTCTTTTCTTCACGTTGGAAGTGATAAGATTATTATTGCTGTTATTGGTACTGAGGATTTTAATATTGGAACTGATGTATTCTGCCACCATGTCCAAAGTATCTCCAGCGTAACTAACAGAACCAAGATGAAGCTTTTTCAATTCCATATCATTTTGGGTCAAAGTTCCAGTTTTGTCGCTCAACAAATACTCTATTCTTCCTAAGTCCTCAGGTATGGTTGAAGTTCTTACAATAGTGTTATTGATTTCTTGGTCACTCTGAATCTGAGATGCATAAACAGACTTGGCCAAGTCAAGATTGACTCTTAAGGAAACAGGAATAATAGTGGAAAAAAGTATAAGATACCTCAAAATATCAATGTACCAAGTTTTCTCCATTGGGAATCCTTTCGCCAACACTAATCCTAAACTCAATAAGAACACTGACACACACAAGATTTTTGACAACTTGTTGATTTCAAGTTCCAACAACCCAGTTTTTACCCCAGTTTTTGTGGTGTTCATCAGCTGCCTGGTTTCAATTCCAGTGTATATGACTATACCAATAGCAGATCCAGAAGCAAGAACAGTATTGGCCCACATGGTTTGGTCTATGGATAACGGAAACGACTCCGAGTCTGTATTATTAAATCCGTTAGGGTGGTGCACAAGTTTCCCATTGAAGTGATGAATGGATTTAGTGGGTTTGCTGATTATCAAGGAGATATTATTTATAAGGTCCAGGATGTTTGAGAGTTGTTGGGTGACATTATTAGCGATTCTGAGTTTCCAATCAGTTTCTCCATCGAGCTGGTCTGTTTTGATAAAGGCCTCTCCACTTCCTTCTTTATCGTTAGACTGCAATAGTATAATATCAGCAGGCACTCTGGTTCCCTTGTGTAGGCGGATTATGTCACCAACACGTAAATTTTTTGAAGGAACCGACTTGGATTCGTCGGAACGGTTCAAAACCTCGTACAACTCATTGTTCTGTTCTATATCTCTTCTTCTTCTTGCAATATCATCAGTGGCTTCTGTCATCATCGTCACGGTTAAAACAAATCCTAAAGGAACAATATATGAACTTAAATAACCAATTCGTAATTGGGGGACTATCTGGGATAAAGCCACCAACAAAAAGTATAAATTGAAAAAGAACTTGAACTGCTCGTACAAAATGATGGGTATGAAAGTGATGGGGTTGTATTTGGCGTTGGAAATTGCATTTGTGGGATATTGGTTTCTGACTTTGTTATTTCTAGGACTGATGAATCTTTCGTCGCTGTCGTCTTTGTTTCTTTCCTGATCCAACTCGAAGCGTGCTAGCTTGAAGAAACTCACGAGCTGGGCGAAGCAGCCTGGAGAGCTTTGCCCTGAATCAAACGATTGCGAGTAGCGGCTAATTAAGGGAGACGAGTCTGTTTCTGGAGCAAAGCTCGTGAGTGGAATGGCATTTGCAGAGCTCAGGGACAATTGCCGGGGCTTGTTGAAGATATCTGTGGTACGCAATGCCTTGTCGAGGGTTGAATCGAGGTCATCTAGCGAGTCGTCCATTTGGTGGTTTTGAGAGAATGCGATAAAAAAGATGACGATATTTTGATTTTTGTGATTGTGGGATTTTTTTGATTTTGTTGATTTTGTTTGATTTTGTTTGATTTTGTTTGATTTTGTTTGATTTTGTTGATTTTGTTGATTTTGGCTGATTTTGTTGATTTTGTTTGATTTTGGCTGATTTTGTTTGATTTTGTTTGATTTTGTTTGATTTTGTTTGATTTTGGCTGATTTTGGCTGAGGTGTTGTGTACATGAATGAGGTGGTTGAGTTGTGTGAATGGGAGAAAGTGTGATGTAGGAGTCAGGTGTAATCGGTGTAAAAATGAGAAGATTGTAGAAACCAGACTTGAGTAGAAGGATTTGAGCAGAAGTACATTTTAATAGAAGTAAACGTGTAAGAAATGCTATTTGGGACTTAAATTAGACCTGGAATTACTGATTACTGTGAAAAATTATCGTAGTAGAATCTTGAATAAAGGCACCTGTGATGCAATGTGGTATCATTAAGCAAATAGGTATGTTTCCTAGTTAATGGAATACATTTCAGCTAATAACACAGTGGCGATAGTACTTGAATGTGTATTATAGAATGTATTTGCAGATAATAAGCTGTCAGAGTGCAATTAGATAGTAATTGTTATGGAATTAGATGTCATTAGATAGTAGTTAGTAATTGTTATGGAATTAGATAGTAGTTAGTAATTAGGCAGTAATTAGATAGTAGTTAGTAGTTAGATAGTAATTGGATAGTAATTAGATGGTAATTAGATAGTAATTGGATAGTAATTAGACAGTAATTGGATAGTAGATAGATAGTAATTAGATAGTATGGATAGATGATGGAATATTGTTATTTTCTATAAATCTACACAATGTAATAGAGTACTAAGTACGATTATGTAATTACAATACAGTACTTAAAATGCAGTGGTTGTATTCATTCTAATACTATGTTTATGTTTTGTAATGCTTTGTTATGTAATTTTATACATAATAGTTACACAGTACGTAATTATACCATATGTTAGGCAACCTAATTGTGTTACGTAATATATTGCGTAATCTAGATAATAACATGTGTTATGTAATATATTACGTAATCTAGATAACAAAATGTAATTCACCGTATAACACTACCAGTTGTCATAAACTGACATTTCGTAGCCATCATGAATTGAACTGAAACATTAAATACTCTATTCGCTAAATCTATCTTGGTGAGGTCATTAATACAAGCTCTTTACCACATAGACGTCATTAATACAAGCTCTTTTCCACATAGACGTCATAAGTACTAGTAAGCACGTAAACCTCATAAGGAACTCACAAAACTCACAAATACCCAAGTATAACTCATAAAAGCTTATAAATACCTAAGCAGAACTCACAAACTCACAAATACCTAGTCAAAACTCATAACTACTAATAACCTCATAAAACCTGGTAAAGGTAGAAATAGTACCCATAGCATTACTACTCATAAATACCGTCAATTACTCATAAATACCGTCAATTACTCGTACACACCGTCAATTTCTCATACACACCGTCAATTACCGTCAATTTCTCATACACACCGTCATTTACCCTCACAGAACATTTCAGATTCCACACTCAAAAATTCAACCTTATCGCACTCCCTATGACCCACGGTATTGAGTCCAGCAGGCTTCAGGCCCAAGCGCAGCGTCAGAAAAACGCCACCACTGGTTTCAAAAAGGTCTGGCAGTTTCTAAGATCCATCACAGGCACTCCCAACTACTTCGAATCGTTCATCCTCCAAAACGAGCCAAACGATTGCGGGTTGATATCAAAATATTCCACAACCACCAGAGTCGATTTGTCTTGCACCTCGCTTTCTGTGGATGAATTGTACTTGAGAACACTTCACATAACCCATCCTTTGGTCAATTTCATGAAAAATGAAAACAACCAGTCCTTGGATATTCTGAAGCACTTGAGAGAATCCCCGGTTTTGGTATTTATACATGGTTTCGGAGGCCAGATGTCTCAATTTGAACCACTTATGGGTTTGTTATCACAATGTTCCGAGATTGTAGCTCTAGACTTGCCAGGATTTGGTGACAGCAAGCTAGACTTCAATGCCAACAACGCACATCTCAGTCCTATCTCAGGTGAAGACATGACAAGAATCAGTCAAAGTATAAGCAAAATGGCACAAACCGACTTTTCCAGTGATAATATAGCTACAGTGGTGACTGAATTTCTTTTGCAGACCATTCCCGTCAACAAAAAGATAGTAATTATTGGCCATTCTATGGGATGTGCAATTGCAACCAGAGTTGTAAAAAAGCTTCCTCCTTCAAAAGTAGAAGGGCTTATCTTTCTTTCAAGTGCATCTTTTGTGGATGATATTTCACAAAAAGATTCAAAGGCAAAAAAGAGTGCCAAAAACACTGCTATCATGAAGCTCTTCAAGTTTGGCTCCATCTTCAACTTCCCGTTTCTCGTGGACTGGTTCAGGGTTTGGGACAGACTAGAAGGACTTGAAAGTAAAAGTGTGGAACGTCAATTGGGTGATATGTCTGGAAATCCACCCTCCACTAATCTCCACATCAAGCTTCGTCAGTTTAGATGGAATCTCGATATCAATACAAAAGTGTTGATAGCATATGCCAAACACTACCAGAAGTGTAAATACAGTGACCTTATACAAGCTATAAAGAAGTTCAATGATAATCCGTTTGATCTGAAGGTATACGAAAAGACTGTGATTGTAGGTGGATCTGAGGATAAGGTAGCCCCGTTTAAAGACGCATCCAAACTCAATGATATGTTACTGTATTCGTTCCAGAGGAAAGTCAGCAGCTTAATTGAGGTTAAAAGTGCCGGACATGCGTTGTTATTAGCAAAACCAGAACTTGTGAGTGGTAAAATATTGAATCACCTAGAGGCTAACTTTCCCAAGAGACTTCGACTTTCACCGGCTTGGGTGTTGCAACTCAAAGCAGAAATCAGTGGCGACAAGTGGGGGCTTAAGAATGAGCAGAAGTGGCTGAATACTGTGCCTATTTCTACAAACATCGCCCGAACCGTTGATGGGAGGGTAGAAGTAGCGCCAATTCTTGGGATGAAGACTCTTAGAGAAGGCGATGCCAAACATTCACCAACAGTTTTAGAAAACTTTTTCTACAATAACCTTCAACACACGGAACCTCCGTACCAGCTTCCAAAGGGAACCTTGATAGGGGTGGTGGATATCTCAGCAGATCTCCCACCATATAATCCCGAGTCATTTGAAATTGTCAAGTATTATAAATGTGCCACCGTTTCCAAGGTGGTTCCAGATCCTAGCTCTATCAGAAGATTCATCCAGTTGATAGACCTGATATTGAAGAATAACACAGTTTCTGACCCTTTAATTGCGGTGCATTGTCATTATGGTTTCAACCGTACGGGTTTTTTGATTAGTTGCTTCTTGATAGAGAGACTTGGTTGGACGGTGGATCAAGCAATAGAAGCATTCAAGGTGGCTAAAACACCAGGAATCAAGCATCCTCATTTTATAGATGCGTTGTATGTGCGGTATGAGTGAAAACACTTTATTTGTTCACCCAAAAATCACCACTTCATTTGTTCACCAGATTTGATTCATATGGTAAATGACATTGCTTGTAATAGTTGTGTTGAAATGGTTGACATACACAAAGAGTATATGTTAGAATTAATATATGGGTCTCCCAGAAACAGGGTTCTATATCTGAAAACAGCGAGCTGCAAACAATAATCGAAGCCTTGCAACATGAGATGTTGTTGCTAAAGCATTTAAATCACCAGTCGTTTAAGAGACTTGATTAATTATGAGTCTCCCACGGTTTAAGACACTTGTGCAATTAATATATGAGTCTTCTTTAAGAGACTGATAAATATATGAGTCTTCTTGAAGAGACTGATAAATATATGAGTCTTCTTGAAGAGACTGATTAATATATGAGTCTTCTTGAAGAGACTGATAAATATATGAGTCTTCTTGAAGAGACTGATTAATATATGAGTCTTCTTGAAGAGACTGATAAATATATGAGTCTTCTTGAAGAGACTGATTAATATATGGTCTCCCCCGTTAAGACACTTGTGATCAATAATCTTTATTTCCAATCATCTTTCATTGTTCCATACTATTATTCCACCTCTTCTGATGCTACTTATTTTTCAAGACCCTCTAATATTCCACCTCTTCTGATTCTACTTATTTTACAAGACCCTCTAATATTCCACCCTTCTGATTCTACTTATTATACAAGACCCATGATGTCTACAAGACCCTTGATGTCTCCCGCGAGAATTTCAATTTCGCGAGAATTTCGCAACCGTGTAACCAATTTCAATATCAATCACAGGTATCATCAATTGCGGAACGAACTTCTTCTAGAGTCATCAAGACGTTGTTATATTCACGTATCAACAGGATTGAACGTTTAAAGTAGACTTTCGCTTAGAAAATAGTACCATCCCGAACATAAGTATAGAACAGGTACCCGCTGTCCACAAAACCACGCTATCCACAAAAGCACGCTATTAGACGCTATTAAACGCTATTAAACGCTATTAAATCCACCATCAAATCCACCATCAAATCCACCATTAAATCCACCATTAAATCCACCTATTAAATCCAAAAACATGAAATTCCAGGAATCCCTTTCACATGGATCTGTTCCAGAATGGAAAGAGCAGTACCTAGACTACAAAAAAGGAAAGAAACTCATTAAAAAGGTTGTAGCAGCTAAGTTCAATGGCAGCACCGATACCACTCCTTTGCTAAGGCCGCAGAGTGCACACAGATCCAGTTACATAGCGCCTATGGATATTCCAGAATTTCAAGAACCGGAACAAAGTGGCCCCCCAAATCACCAAAATGTCAATGATAAACCGGTTTTCAAAACTTCAATGTTCACCCCGTCTTTGAAAACGGTCAAAAAAACCTTTGAAGAAGAGAAAAACGAGTTCATGAAGTGGCTTGATAAAGAACAAGAGCGTGTGGATGTTTTCTACAAAGAACGTGAGCAGCATGTGTACGAAAGGTTCTTCATTCTTCAGGACCAATTGTATGAAATGAAAGACCATAAACGTCAGACGGTTCGGCGACGCCAGAAAGGTCCAGGTGATATGGTAAATAAGGTGAACCAGTTAACTCAAAATGCGTTGTTCTCATTGAATAGGTTTGATCTACCCAGTCTTCCTTCAAATACCTGGTGGAAAAAGCTTACCAGAAAAAGGAAGGACTCCTCGATAGCCCTAAGCACCAATATGGACGAAGTAGATGTGAATTATTTCGAAAATTTGGTTAGAAACGGAAACCAGTATGATGATTCAGATCTCTCTAGTTCCGCTTCTATTGATTCGGAGTTGGGAAGTGATGCTGATTATCGGAGCACCAGAGATCGGGGAAACGTTAGACGGATTTACGAAAACGAGAGGCCAGGAAGCAGTAACTTTTCTGGGATCGGTGGCAACGATGAAATCAGGTCCATTAAAAGTGATAGCACTTCGAATTACCCTGTAAACTACCCAGCTGAACCTCCCGAATCTCAAGAACAAGCCAAGAAGAAAAGAAGAAGTGACTACCAGAAACAGAAACACTTTGGTATTCCATACCTTCTTGCTAGAAAACAACTTAAAGAAGCGTGTCTCGATTTCTACAGAGCACTCATGCTTTTACGTTCATTTAAGGAAATGAACAGCACAGGTTTCAGAAAAATCACAAAGAAGTTTGATAAGGCAAACGGTACGAAGATTTCACCCGAGTTCATGGCCAAAATAGATAAGGAGTCTTACTTCATGACCTCGGATGTTTTAGACAAAATCGTGTTCCAGATAGAAGAGTTGTATATTCTGTTTTTCGATCCTGAAAACACAGACAGAAAGCTGAGCTTGGAGAAGTTCAAGAGCATAGCGTATGCGTTGAATGAGAACGAACACAGACTTCACTCCTACTACGGAGAGTTCTTCACTTCTGGTTTCTTTCTTGGTTTGTGTGTTCCTATGTTAGCGATTTCTGTATACATCGCCTTATACAAAGTCTTGCACCGCCAGTACCCAGAAGCAGTATTCTTGCTTCAGATTTATGCTGGATTCTTTCTTATAAATTTGCAGTTCATTTTATTCGGCTTCTGCCTTATGATGTTTGAAAGGTACAAAATCAACTACAAGTTTATTTTCGAATTCAACATCGCCAACGCTTTGGACTACAAACAATTTTTGGTCCTTCCTTCTGTGTCTGTGTTTGTTTTGTCGCTATTGATGTGGTTTAGTTTCCTGAACTTTTGGCCTGATAATCTCCCTGGAAGAGATATTCCATGGTTCTATTTAGGTCTTGGACTCGCTGTATTTCTCTGGCCATTCAACCAATTCTACTTGGAAGCCAGAAAATGGCTTCAGTTTGCACTCTGGAGAATCTGTTGTTCTGGATTTTATCCTGTTGAATTCAGAGACTTCTTCTTAGGCGATTTACTTTCTTCCCTAACATATTCCATGGGAAACATTTCCTTCTACTTCTGTCTTTATGGATGTAATTGGGCTGGTGCCAGGGGACCGGGGTCAGGCGAACTTCGTTGTGGAAGCTCTAAATCCAGATTAATGGGGTTTTTCCTGGCACTTCCATGTATTTTCAGATTTCTTCAGTGTGTTAGACGTTATGCAGATACTGGGGATTGGTTCCCACACTTGGCAAATATGGGCAAGTATGGCGTTGGCATAGTTTATTACTCCTTATTGAGTGTGTATCGTATTGAAACAACAAGCAGCCACAGAATTGCATTCATAGTGATAGCATGTATAAATTCTATCTATTGCTGTGTGTGGGATATAATTATGGATTGGTCGTTGTTGCAGCCAAATGCTAAATACTTTTTGCTAAGAGACAACTTGTTCTATCCAAATCCAGTATACTACTACCTGGCAATGGTAATGAACGTTATTTTGAGGTTCCAATGGGTGTTTTATGCGTTCTTTGGTAATCAAATTCAACAGCTGGCAGCTACAAGCTTTTTTATTGGAATTGCCGAAATCATCAGAAGAATAATTTGGGTGTTGTTCAGAATGGAAAACGAACACTGTACAAATGTGATTTTGTTCAGAGCTTCTCGGGACTCTCCATTGCCATATGCAATCTCAGCAAAACTCGAAGCTGCTATCAAAAGATTGGTATTTATCCACTATGAGAATTACGGTTTGACTGACAGCCAACAGAGATATTTGGATACTCATGAGATGATAAACAAATCTGTGAACAGCGCCTACTCTGCAAGCGTCACTACAGCTTTAAGACGGCCTGTAAGGGTTGCGACCGACAGCATAGATGAGGCAGAAGTAGGAGTACCTGCAATGGCACCATTGACGAGAAGAAAGACTGGTATTTCTTATATTTCCGAAGCCTTGAATAAGGCACATATCAAGGATTTCCAAAGAAGAAAGAACTATAAGATCGACGAGGTTTCAGATGATGACGATGAGGATGAAGTCAAGACTACAGGGTCAAATTTCCAATGGAGCTCTTGATTTTGATTTTAACGTGAACATTCCAGATTTTATGATTTCAATGTGAACATTCCAGATTTTATGATTTTAACGTGAACATTACAAGTGAAGAAATGTATGAAGTTGCAAGACACATTGCAACATTGAGAATCTAGTGAATTCCAGGTTCCTGGTGAAAAGGTTGTTTCGACTGGTGCAAAAGCTCACATCAATATGAAGTTTTGAGTTAAATCGCCTAAATTGAAATCTTGTCCAGATTAGATGAATTTGAGAATGACATTGAAACTTTGAAAGACCCAAGTGTTTTCAACAAAAGAGCCCATATTCCAATTGCATAATAGATTATTAGAAGATATACAAGTTCTGAAGTTCTTTGATTAAGTTACAGCTGAAAGGTAAATAGGTCAGCCATGAGGAAAAGAGAAAATATACTCGTAAGGCAGAACTCAAAGTCTGGGTCTACAAAACCATACAATATAAATACATTAATACAGTGCTACTGTAAGCTACTCAAGTTTTTGTCTCTTGACAGGCTCGCCTTCGGTTGCCTTCAAAGCTGGAGTGCCAATTTCAGCGTGGAAGTCCTTGATGATCGAATCCACATCGTCGATATTCAATTGTCTCACATCTCCCAACTTTTTGATCTTATTGGTAACTTCCTTACACTGGTCGTCTGTCAAGTGCAAGTTCAACTGGTCTACTCTACTCTTGATGGCATTCCAACCGGTTAATCTGTTAGCGAAGTGGATGTATCTAGTCAATCCAAAATCAGAAGGATTCAAGATTTCGTAGGTAGATGGGTTAGCCAAAATGGCTTTGGCATGAATCCCAGCCTTATGAGTGAAGGCACAGAACCCAGTAATAGGGTTGTTGAATGGAACATTGACCTGGATAGCTTCAGCAACCAAGTTTTCCAAGTCTCTAAGCTTGTGAAGCTTATATTTGGACAACACATAGTCTCTGTCAGAAGCAATCATTCTGGCCATCAAACCACCCAATGGAGTGATCCCGTTTCTTTCACCAATACCTAATACCGAAACATCAATGAGCTTAGCCCCACCCTCCAAGGCAGTATAAGCATTAGCAATAGCACAACCGGTATCATTGTGGAAATGGCACTCGATTTCACATTTAACCACAGACCTCAATGTACGCACAAGCTCATACACCTGTCTTGGGTTGGCGCATCCAACGGTATCAGCAATACCCACACGGTTGACCCCGATCTTGTCGACGGTTCTGTAGATGTTCAACAAGTCGACCAAGTCGGATCTGAACGAATCTTCAGAAGAAAATCTGATTTCAATTCCTTTGGATTTGACAAACTCAATCACTTCAATAGCAGATTGTGCAATGTAATTCATATCCTTTCCATGGCTGTATTTTCTAAGGTACTGGGAGGTACCAATGACCACATCTACACCGTCGACACCGGTTTCCACTGCAACCTTAGCGTCGTCCATATGACATCTAATATGGGTCAAGATTTTGGCTTTCAATCCAAGCTTACAAATAGCTTCACAGTCTTTTCTGCTCTGTTCGGAGGCAACGGGTGATGTCAATTCTATGTAATCCACCCCAAAGTCATCTAAAGCTTTGGCGATTTCAATCTTCTTTTCGGTGGAAAAAAAGGCATTAGCAAACTGTTCACCCTCTCTCAAAGTACTTTCTATTAACTGGAAACTTGACACGTTAGAGAGGTAGTCCGAAGGGTTGGGGCCGTAAGGGTTGGTGGATTCTGTTCCGATACCTTCTGTGATGGCGGTGAATTCGTTATCAGACATTTCAGGGAAGTGATTTGGATGAGAAAATGAGAAGTGAAAATGAGAATTTTGGTCAGAGTGGGTGGTCAGAGTGGGTGGTGAGAGTGGGTGGTCAGAGTGGGTGGTCAGACTGTAGGAACGTAGATTCAACAGTAGTTGAGAGCTCATGGAGTATCTAAAAGTAGAAAATAAGAGTATTTGTACGGGTTTCTAGAGTATTCATAAAGGTATGAGACTTATAGAGTATTTACAAGGGACTCCTGACAGATTAATTTTAAAGAGTAGTTATGAAAGGTAGAAGCTGAATCTGTGCTTGAAATGTAGAAGTGAATGATTCAACTTCAAGAGTATCCATTACTGAAGTGTAACTGTAAGTGTAACTGTTCTGGAGTGTAACTGTGCCTAACTAAACTGTGCCTATACTAAACTGTGCCTATACTAAACCGTGCCTATACTGAAGTGTGCCTATCTAAACTGTGCCTATACTAAACTGTACTACAACAAACAGTATTTCAAAAAGTATACCATTTATAAAAGACTGTCACCTAAGACTACTTAGAGTATACAGATATAGTGTGAGTTTCAAACGAGATGTTAAATGAAATAAACTGCAAAGCCGATTCTTTAGAGTGAAGCTTCTTTTACTTTAAGCTTTTGCTTCTTTTACTTCAAGCTTTTGCTTCTTTAAGCTACTTTCAACTAAACAATTCTAGTTATCAGTACTGAAACCTACAATTACCATGTCCGGAAATAGTTTCACCTCAAACAAATCTGTCATTATCAAAACTTCTTGTCAAAAATCATTACTTCATTCAAAACATAACTAATCTAAAATCATTACTTCAAAACATAATCATTCATTCAAAACATAACTAATCATTCATTCAAAACACAATCATTCATTCAAAACACAAGCTAGGATGCTGTATACGAGAATTCGTATAGTGCACTCCATTTGGAGTGGATGCACTGTTGGGTGTGGTGGATCCCGAGTTACGTGGTGTACTTGCTGGTGTGGTTTGTGAACTGTTATCACTGTAACCCAATTCTGACGCTTCGAAGTTGCTTTCAGGTAGATTCAAGTTATCTGTGAAGGTATCTTCCCAGCCAATTGTGCTAATGGTACTGGTACCAACAATCATGGTATGTTCAGAAAGAATCAAACTTGGAATCAAGGCATCGAAATCACCATCATCAACCAACTGCAATGCAAACGGATCCACTCCATGTGGAAACACTCCAAACTGCTGAAACTGAGATATAAAATGGTTGATGTCACTATTTGTAAGCATCTTGTTGAACCTAAGCACCGGAAGAAACCTGGAGTCAAAAGAAAGCACATCAAACTGATGGAGGTTTTCTTTGTAGGCAGGAAGGTCGCTGTATTGATGGCTATATTGACTTCGGTTTCTTGTGACTCCACTTTGAGCACTTCTTTCTTGTCTTCTCTGCTGTCTTTGGGCTCTTCTTTCGTCTCTGTCTCTTCTTCTCTCTTGTCTTTGAACTCTTCTTTCGATTCTGTGTTGTTCGAAAATCCGGTCCAAAAGCTCTCTTCTTTCACTTTGTATTCGCTGACGTTCTCTTATTTCGTTTTCAAGGATCTGTTGTTCTAGCTTGTGTGTTTTCTTTCGTTGTTTGCGTTCGATTCGTTTTTGTCTTTCTTTTCTTTCTCTTTCTTTTCTGTCTCTTTCCTTTCTTTCATTTCTTTCTCTTTCCACTCTTTCCACTCTTTCTCTTTCCACTCTTTCTCTTTCCACTCTTTCTCTTTCCACTTCTCTTTCCACTCTTTCCAATTCTCTTTCCATTGTTTCCACTGTCTCTCCTTCCATTTCTCTTTCCACTGTCTCTCTTTGGATTCTTTCCCTTTCCACCGATTCATTCTCTGCCGACACTTTCTGCTCTCGAAACAGCTCTACTTTCCGTCTTCTCTCTCTTTTCCTTCTTTCTCCGTTTTTTTCGTTTCTCTTCTGTAACTTGGCTGTAATTTCCTCTTTGCTGATATTGGCTTTACGTACATAAACCTGTGCAGCTTGATCCGGAAGTTCGCTTAAAGGAAGTCTGCTTGGTTTTTGTTCCTTTTGTCTGTTTTTGTTATTCATACTAACAGTTTCTGAACTTGTGGCTCCAGGACTTCCTCTACTTTTAGCTGTAAATGAAGCCTCATTCAATAAACTATTCTCATTTACAACTATATCGTCATATGAGACCTCTGGTCCATTACTTACATAAAAGCCACCCGTTTTTTGTGCATCCAGTGATTTCTTACAAACCATATCTACTGTCAATTCGAAGCAAGTATTAAATTCCCAATTCGGAAAAGTAATTAGATGCGTGGTCACGTGGCGGGCCTGAGCTCGTATTTGGTTGTTGGTGATGACCGAGTGGAGTTGGTGGCGGTGTTGGTGGTAGTTCTGGGGCGTGGTGGTGCAATGGTAGAATAAAAATAGGGAAATTATTTTTTGATTTGTGATTTTTGCATTTTGTTGGAGAAATTTGAATGCTGGAAATGGTTGGAGAAGGTTGAATGCTGGAAATGGTTAGAAGTTTGAAGAGCTGTAAATGGTTGGAGAAATTTGAAGAGCTGTAAATGGTTGGAGAAGGTTGAAGAGCTGTAAATGGTTGGGTTCTTGGGATACGAGGTTTGCTTGCTTTGGAGACACTTTTAGCTTCGGGGTACTTCTGTTTGATCTTTTCGTAATAAAATGTATGTAGTGTCTTATGAGAAAACAACATACACACAAAACTTACAAATATTGTATTGATGTGGTTAACTGTAGTAGCATATACTGTAGTAGCATATACTGTAGTAACATATATAGTAACGTATACTGTAGTAACATATATAGTAACATATACTGTAGTATGTATTGTCTAGAGGCCATAAATAACTCCATCTGATACAAACTCTGATACAAACTCTGATACAAACTCTGATACAAACACCATCTCATACTTACGACCTCATAATAAAGACCTCTAATAAACACCTCATAAGACCTCATAAGACCTCATAATAAAGACTAAACAACCAAAACCATTTCGTCAACTCCAGAAATTCCAAATAACCATTCAACAATTACAACACATTCCCTTCACCATTCACCACATCCAACCCTTCACCATTCACCACATCCCTACTATTAAAATTTACATACCCAACCAAAAATACACCATCACAAATCGCACAAAAACCAATGTTGAAGAAGTACAAGATCGTGTTTCTAGGCGACCAAGGAGGTATGTACCAGACTTTTCAAGCATCTAAACCCCCAGAATACTAACCGGCAGTCGGAAAAACCTCTCTTATCACCAGATTCATGTATGATACCTTCGATGACCAGTACCAGGCAACCATCGGTATCGACTTTCTTTCCAAAACCATGTACTTGGAAGACAACAAAACCATCAGATTGCAACTATGGGATACTGCAGGTCAAGAAAGGTTCCGTTCTTTGATTCCATCCTACATTCGTGATTCCAATGTTGCTATTATTTGCTACGATATCACCAGCAAAAAGCTGTTTGAGAATCTTGGGAAGTGGATCAATGAAGTCAAGTTGGAAAGAGGCGACGACGTAATTGTGGTCGTGGTAGGCAACAAGTCGGACTTGAACAATAAAAGACAAGTGAAATCGGAGGAATTAGAAGCGTTGGCCAAAGAAAATGGCTGTGAAATATATATGGAGACTTCCACAAAAATTAACCATAATGTGAAGATGTTATTTAAGAAGATTGCAAAAAGCTTGCCTGACTTTAAGGACAGCGAAGAGGAACCAGAGACGGTGGATATCAATATCGAACCAAAGGTGGAGCAGGGATGTTGTTAGTTGATATACGTGATTGAGACTAGTTTCGTGTAGTTTTTTGGTTTACAGAAAAGAGTAGTCATAGATGATAAGGAAGGTATCAGGGAGGAAACATCAGATTGGGGGTAGAATAAAGAGATCAGGAGTATTGGGGGTAGAATAGAGAGATATCAGGAGTATTGGGGATTATCAGAAGTATTGGGATTATCAGTAGTATAGTTGGAGATAAAGAAGAAATAAATATTGCAAAGTGAAAAATAAGAATGAAAGAATAAAGAAATGAATAAAGAAAAGAATAAAGAAAAGAATAAAGAAATGATAAAACCAACGTAAAAGTCGATTCAAAAGACAATAAACAGATGACAATTGATACGAGGTTCTGATTACTCTAGACTATACCAGATATAAACAGTTCGAGTAACAATGGTCTTAGATTATTATTGCTAAAGTATATCTGATATGAAAAATTGAACTCGTAGAATCCATGGATCTGGCGTATATAGTTCGACCTCCACTGAGTTTTTAAGACATCAAAAGCAGGTAGAATGAAAATCCAAAGTAACCACCACGGTTGGCCTAGAGTAATATCTGTCATGAATATACCACAACTACGTAGAAATACCATGTAACGACTACACCCAAAGAATCTAAGCCATGTTCAAATTATAGTTTGCTAATAGAAAGGACTATTGAAAAAAGAAACGAAACAAGAACTAAGAAGGTCACACAATACAAACCATAAAGAGCGTAGCATTGGACACAACATTAGCCACAGGCGTAAACAACAGCACACACACGTGAAAGGGGTAATCCTCAGACCGCGTACACGACAGGGGCTTTCGTGTCCAGACCGTGTATCCCCTGTTGGACCCAACTTCGCGCCGTTCTCGCCCTGAGCGCCGCTATTTGCCGTAGTAGGTTTTCTGGAGTTCATATACTTTCCCCTTTCGCACTAACGAGATCTCAGGAACATTTCAAACACACTGCACAACACTTGCACTACAGCGATCGTGACACCAACAAGACTTTCAGCCAACACGACGCATACCTACATACGCACTGCACGTCCCCATCAGCAACACACACCCTCAAAGTTGCTTTCAACATGGACAGAAAACAGAAAGGCAGAGTTTTCCAATGCACTGGTTTTCCTGGGTGCACCATGTCGTTTACTCGACTGGAGCATCTAGCTCGTCATAAGCGTAAACACACCGGTGAGAGGCCTTTCACGTGTCCTTATTGCTCGAAGAACTTTAGTCGTTTAGATAACTTACGCCAGCATAAACAGACGGTGCACGCTTACGAGAGCTACTTGAGTCTGCGGGCCACCGATGGTGGTAATGCAGGGAGCGATGGTACCAGTGTTTCACCCGCGCTGGTGGCCCCGCCGCCAAGCAATGGCACCGGCGGAATTGTGAATACGCCGAGCACTAACATTGGCATCAACCCTCAACCACCATCTGGTACCGTAAATACGCCAGGCGGTAATATCGGTCATGGAGGAACCTTGAGGCCAATGGCGACCACCAAATTTGAATCCCTTAAGGTTCCTTCCCAGTTCAAACCTAAAAGAAGACCACGTCCACTTTCCCTTCACCATTCCTTTACAGATTCACCAGATATTGGCCTAAAATCAGCACCACCGGTACCAATGTACTTTCCAATGCATGTGCACAAAATGTACCCTGGTCCCAAATCTGCTGCCACTCCTTCGATGCTGCTACTATCGCCGTACCACCGTTTGAGTCCATCGTACTACCATTTTTCTCACTCCCCTGGCCAGGTGCCACTGGGATACAGTCCTGCCCAAACCCCACAAGCCCAGTACCAACTTCCTCCAATGCGGCATGAGCCTATGAACATTGCAAACATCAGTAATACCATCAGCAATAATAATATCATAAATGGGAATGGCTTGAGCTCGGGTGCTGGTTTAAATAGCACCACTGCTACCACCCCTACTACTATGGTGACACCAGGAATAAGTAGCCCCAAAAAATTTGAGGCCGTTGGCACACCTAGTGTAACGCCTAGTGCAACACAACCAGCCACCACTGCTACACCAACCAGTCTCAATACCAGTCTCAATACCAGTTTTAATACCAGCTTCAAGGAAAAGGAAGACACCAAGACATGGCTTAAAGGAGTACTCAACGATTCTAGCGATAAGAAACCCACTATCAATAACTTGTTATCGCCTTATGACGAAACGTTTCCTGAAGATGTCAAGTGATGTATATTAGAAGAAGTTTAACTGTGATTATAGACAAGGGTGTTTGAAGGTATGTAGAATTAAAAACTTGCCAAACGTTTAATCGCTTTAAGAAAAAAACTGAAAATAGAATATTGTAATTCAAATCTGTTCTTTGCAGTTGATACTTCTTAACCAAATGTAATGAACCTACTATCGACAATCAAGTGATTCAAAAGAACTAACGCATTTTCAAGTCCTGCAAAGCAGCAACTGCCTCCATCTTCACCTCCACATCTGCCAATGCACCATCTAGAATCTCCATATCCCCTTCCATCGCTTCCAATACATTAAACAAAACCTCAATTGCTTCCATGTACCTCAAATAACCATCCCACACTTTGCGGTCTAGCCCATTTTTCAAATGGTTCAAATACCGAAAGTTTTCGCCAATGGTAATGGTTTCATTGATGTGACTACGATTAAGTGCTGGAATTAGCTCTTTTCGTATGAATGTCTGATACTGGTGTAGTAAAGTGTATAGGAGCTTGTTGCGCTTATCTTGCTGGGATTTTAACACCGTGAGCCGATAGTTGTCTGCCAATAATATATTGATCTCCTTATCAAGGGAATCTTGTTCTTTCAGGCTTTCAAACGGAACTGGTATAGATTCCAAATCATATTTAGTTGTGATATGGTGATGAAGGTCGTCAAACTGAGAATTACTTTCTGATTGAGCAACTTTTTTGGGGTACAGAAATTCTGCTGAGAAGATCCCAGCCATGAGTTTGTCATTAGTATCTATTTGTTCAGAGACCTGCTCCACAAGTGCCACTAAAGGGTCGATGTTTTCTGTTTGTAGAAGAAAGTGACTTGACATCTTTCGCGATGTTTTGAAGTAACAAGTGTGAAGAATTAGTAGTAAAAGAAGCAGTCAAAAACGAATAAAAGGAAGAGGCGACAGTAAAGAAACCAGTAGAATATCATGATGTGAAGAATTTGGAGTGATTTCAGTTTGAAGGTACCTTTTTCGATGTTTTTAGTAGAAGATGTCATGGTTGACTTGATACTAACCTTTTCAATCAAAACAATACTTCTAAACACAATCTCTACAATACTCTTTGAATTCATGATCTATAATATATTCAATATTCACCAGTCCAGAGTCATCACTTTATTGATAGTCTAGTGCCATACGTGCTCCAATGTATCATATGTTAGCATTTCGTTTCTTCGTTATCTTAAGTAGCCTTAGGCAGTTGCACGGAAATGGGAATTACCTCTAGTACCCTATTTCTTCACAAACTGCTTCCTCTCGTTCTTCCCCTTCTTCAATACCTGTTTCAACGCTATCAGATCCAATGGATCTAATAAATCAAATGAGCATAACAATTCTTCACTTACACACATTACTGCTCCCCAGTTGTCAAACTCTCCACAGTAGTTTGGGGCACTAAAAACCGTCACTAAAGTCTGGTCGTTGAAAAACTCATATCCATCTTCTACCACCATGTGTGCTCTGCACACAAGATCAAAGTTGAATTTTGATAGAAACTTGTTGATAGCTACTTTTGAAAAAACATACGATACTCCACGTTCATTGTCTTCCCACTCGTTCATGATATCTGCTGGATCGGACCATAGTAAATCGTTCAACAACCCGAAATCTGGTACATCAGTTGGTCTGGCAATGTTTCTGATGTCATCCAATGACGACAAGACTGGACTCAACCCTCCATGCACACAGAATATCTTACCTGCCACAATAGCAGCAATAGGCAAGGTATTAAAAGTATCAATAAATAATTTCCAGGTCTTGATATTGCACCTTCTCTTGCACTCATCGTAGAAACCATACACTCTGGTAACATTGGCACATTCATGATTCCCTCTCAATAAGAAAAAGTTTTCAGGATACTTAATTTTGTAGCACAAAAGAAGAAGAATAGTCTCCAAACTCTGTTTTCCACGGTCTACGTAATCCCCTAAAAACAAGTAATTCGCCAGAGGAGGGAATCCACATTTAGTGAATATTCTGATCAAGTCTCCGTATTGCCCATGAACATCTCCCACAACATTTACTGGGGGATTCAATTCCAACAAAGACGGCTGGGATAGGAATATCTCTCTTGATTTGGCACACACCATTTGGATCTCGTTATTCTTCAAGCAAACGTTTTTTGTTCTCTTCCCAGAGTATCCAGAGTCCAAAAGCCTCTGAATAAGGTTCTCAATATCAAAGGGGGCATTGGATGAAGTCGTAGAATGCCTGGTGAGGATATTGGAGTTTGTTTTGGAAAGTATCCTAGCAGACGAAAATGACGAGTTAGACCTGCTTTTGCTTAAGCTTTTCATTTCGCCGTCCTCATCAATGACGTTAGATGTTATGGAGTGATTGGTGGACGTACGAGACAACAGCACCCCGTTAGAGCTACTACCAGGCTCGTCATTATCATCGTGAATAATTACAGGTCCATTTTCTGTGACTGGCAGAGTGCTCACACTATGGGAGTTCATGCTAGGAAGCATCAAGCCTTCCTGAAACTGTGTTTGGTCTGAAACAGAGATGTCCGTACCTCTTCTGACCAATATAGGTTGTTTGGGAGTGAGTTGTGCCATTGAAGGAGGAAGGTTGGTATTGTCAATGGTGAGATTCTGGAACTCTGTAGGAATAGACTCAATTTGATGTTCCACATCATCGTTTACTGAAAGCGAAGAATTCTTCCTTGAAACTTTGGGACGGGCTAAATTGGTGGACAGGTCATTTTTCCTGGATTTCACGCTCCGGGATGACTTGTTGGAACGGGCAGATTGGTTTGTGTTTGTTCTGGAGAGCTGACCCCCGTCTTTGGAGGGAGTGTTACCCATTCTGAATAAGTTTCTGTGTGGGGTTAAGGTCGAAAACGTGTAATCTGAACTTCGAGAAAACTAGTAAGCTAGGTGTTAAGCAAGCTAATAAAAATGGCCAGCAAGCTAGGAATCTAAGCAAACCAATAATATAAAAACCAATAAAATCAGTTTTTAGGGGCAATATCGAATGAAATAAGTTCAAATTCAACCAAAACCAACAATTTGACGGAACCAGTAAATAGAAGTTCTTAATATAAGCGAACCAGAAATGAAATGCTGAATAACAACAACCTCACTATACAAGCAATACTTTTCAGCAATACTTATCAAAAAGTTTTCAGGACCTATCAAAAGACTTACTGCAATTTTCCAGCAGACTTTCAGCAGACTTTTCAACAAGACTTTTCAGTAAGACTTATTCAAAGAACTGTCGGCACTTATTAGAAGACTTACCTCTAATACTTCAACAGAAAAAGTGACTTTTCAACGAGTCAACAGTTAAACCAATCAAGTGTAAAGGATACTGTGCAATCACTAATCAGATATCACAAATACCCAAAATATATTGTCAAGAAACCACTAAAACTCAAGTATCAACAGCTATCAAAGCAATAACTCCTAATACAATAAACTGGACTCAATAAACACTATGGATGCCACCACAAACAATCTTGAGTGGGGTCGTATTTCTTGTAAAATATCGTCACAATCTATCAAAAAACAGTCAATCTATCACGATTCTAGCACTATTAACACAAATATAATGCGAAAACCACTCTAATGCCTCAGGTATTTTGTTTGCCAACACGTAACACTAAACGATACCAGCAATAACGATAATTTGTTCATTCGCGCTTCAAGGGCAAATAGACGGCGGTGCGAGATCTTAGCACCACACAGTACGAGAACTTGGCACCGCACGGTGCTAGAGATACTGCGATCTTCACTTGCACATAAACCTACCACTTATTGTTATTTTCCAACCTAGGTTTCAGACGCTTTATTTCAAATACTGCACAGCCACCTCTATCAACCTTTTTTACCGTTTCTCTCGACTACAAGCTATATCCATCCTCCATACTAGTTACTGTATAGGAGGTTAACGTATGATGTCACATGGAAACCACTCGCAAAAAACCCGTGGGGACGTGCATCCACCGTCCCAACAAGGAAGGTCGGTGCTATCGCGAAATATATAAGATGGCGAATCGCCACCCCTTTTTTTTCTCCTCAAGTAACTTTTAGTACTACAATAAATACAAATACATAAATGAACCATGGTTTTTTCAGAAGAGTTTGAATCCAAATCTAAAGAAAAACCCCGACTGCAGTCTCTGGTTAAGAATACTACCAGAGCTTCAAGAAGAGCATCCAGTGCTTCTACCACCTCGGGTAGCTCCGATTCTTCTACAAGAAGCGGTAGTTTTCCTAACCAGAGACTTACTATAGGAAACTTGGACATCTCTATCGAGAAGGTGTCCTTGAAGGACTACAAAAGAGTAGCCAAAACTTTGCGATTGGCGTTCAACAAGGATCCTTTTGTTAACTATATCTTGAACACCCAGATCAATTACCACGATGATCCTAGCTTGTCGGAATCTGAAATCAATAAGTTAATTAAGAGGAAGAACGCTTTGTTCCAGTCTTATTTTGAGATTTCTGTTGTTGAGTACATCTCCTTTGGGGGATGTGTTATTGTTGTGAAGGATGTTGAGTTTGAATTGAGTGGTGCTAATTCCAACTACCCTTTTTTGGCTGCTGCTTGTTGGAACAACTTGAAGTTTGATAATAGCTTACAGTTGGATTACGACTATGACTATAGTGAAGATTACGACACTAACTCAGCTACCTCATCAAAGTATTTGTTGCTCAAAACTGAAATGAAGTTTAACTACTTTGCCTACTTGAACAATTGTAGACAGAAGTCGTTGAAGGAAAAGCTTCCGTTTTTGAACAATATTCGTAATTCGATTTTGATCAACTTGAATTTGAATTTGAACTATAAAAACAAGTTTAATCATGTTTGGTACTTGAGTGATGTAGGTGTTTTGCCTTCTATGGCTGGTAAGTCTTTAGGTAAGCTCTTGATTAACTATTGTTTGGAGAACTTTGTTTTTGAGGATTCTTGGGTCTATTTAGAAAGTTCTAATATCATTAACAGAAAGTTCTATAACAAGTTGGGTTTCAAGATCGCCAACACCTTTGCCATCAACGAGGATGACGTTATTGTCAACAATATTGATATTGATAACGTTGAGGACTTGATGATGTTGAATGGGTTGAACGAGTTCATCTTGATGGATGCTATGTTCAAGCCTCCAAACAACATCAACATCGAACGTGAAAACTACAAGATTTCAGAATTGAACGTCAAGGTAAATGAGGTGGAATCAAAGGTTGAAACCGGACCTTTGAGCAAGATTCCTGAGAACAGACCAGAACTTAAAGATATGGAGAATATTTCTATCGACGGCAGTGAAAGTGACGAAAGCATCGAAAAAGCTGTTGAGCGTAGTGCAGATAAACTTACTAACGAATCTAGTGCAATGATATCAGTTTAAATGAATTTCATTGAAAAATTAGAGATAGCCAAGGGAGTTATACAAGAGTTGTTTATTGATCTCAACCTTAAAATTTCTTAACCATGGGCGTAGAACTTGGTTTCGGAGGGGGGGTTATCAGGGATCAGTCTTCCACTCTTTTATGACTATTGATTGTCTCAATCAGTGTTTCAGTTGGGTTTTTAAGCAATTAGCATTATATAACGGTTATACAATGTTAGTTGAATAGGGGTCGCAACTGAAGTGTTGATTTTACTGCTGACGGTGGTTGGGGTAATAATTTTAGTTAGATCTGTAGATGAATATAAGGTGTAGACTCGTTCATTCGGGACCAATGCCACCAGTTGGTTTACAAGGCCGTTGCAGGCTTTATCTTTTAGTGTTGGAGGCACTTGTGTCTGAAACTTTTGATTCTCTTCTGTGATTGTTTGAATTCAGCAAATAAAGACTCGGGTGTTAATTGTAGGAAACTCGAAGAGCCTGAAAGCAACAAACATGTGAACATATCTTCAATCATCTCGTAGAAGCTTATAAAAATCTCCAAGTCTCATACAAAAAAAACTCATACAAAAAAAACTCATACAAAATCAAACAATCAAAAATCGCTATGAAATTATTCACAAGAAGCTTCACGAGAACTCTCCGACGCCCCAACAAATCAGAAGAGTACCTCAAAGCTTCCCAGTTTCTCCGTGATGAGATCGCAAAACTAGAAAAGTCTATTAAAGGTGATGTCCACATCAGAGAGAACCTTTCCAAGATGCAATCATTTCCAGCGCTTAACAAGAAGAAACCAAGAGTAGACACATTATCTAATTTCTTTGAAGAAACTATCAAAACAACAGGACCCATTTCGCTTCTGGCTTATATGCGTCAATGCTTGACCCACCCCCAGTTTGGCTATTATACTACAAGAAATCCATTGGATTTGAAGACTGGAGACTTCATTACATCGCCTGAAATCTCGTCTGTTTTTGGTGAAATGATTGGAATATACTTCTTTCAGATCTGGTTAGCGCAAGGAAGACCATCGGAAGTGAACTTTGTGGAATTTGGACCTGGAAAAGGTACGTTAATGAACGACGTCATCACCTCATTCAACAAGCTCAATAAATACGGAATCAAAATCAATGTGGTCATGATTGAAACGTCTCGTGTGTTAAGACACGTCCAACACGAGCTTCTCTGTACTGAGCCGTACCAGGAAGGTGAATACGATACTTCTAAGACCAAGTGGGACAACCGGATTTTTTGGGTGGAAAACGAAGCAGACATTGATTTATTGGAGCTCGGAACGGTGAATTTTGTGGTTGCACATGAGTTTTTCGATGCATTGCCCATCAAGTCATTTCAAAGGGAAGAGGAAGGCTGGAGGGAGTTATTAGTAGAGCACTCGCCGAGTGTTTCTGACCACCAGCTAAAGCTACCTTCTAAAGACAACGTTGTAGAAGACACTGGTTCAGAACCTCAAAGTACTTCAGAAAAACACAACAACTACGACACGGAGTTTCATTTGACACTCAGTTCTCAGGAGACTCCGTCATCGACTATCCCTCAACTCAATACCAGATATAACACTCTTCCGGTGGGAACAAGAATTGAAGTGTGTTCTGATGCAGAAATATTCATCAAGAAAATGGTGAAACTCATTGACAACTCCAACAAAACAGGGGCAGTTCTTGTGGTTGACTATGGTGTAGTGGGCCAGGTTCCAGAAAATTCGCTTCGAGGTATCTACAAACATAAGTTTGTGTCGCCGTTTTATCTTCCGGGAGAAGTGGATCTTTCAATTGACGTTGATTTTGATAACCTTACAGAAATCGCCAGGTCACATGGTCAAGTTTTGGACACAGTTGATCAGGGGGATTGGCTACACGAGATGGGGATTGGATACAGAATAGATAAGCTCATCAAGTCAGCAAAAGACGAAAAGACCCAGGAACAAATATATGAAGCATATGTGAGATTGACCAGCAAGGACGAACAACATATGGGAAAAATCTACAAGTTCTGGGGCATGGTTCCTTTTGGTACCGAAGTTCCGTTGGGATTCCAGGGTTTGTAGTTAAAGTATTGTATAAGGATTTGGAATCAATGTAGAGCTGAGATATTGATACCTAGAATTAGGAATTGATACCTAGAATTAGGAATTGATCCCGTGATACAACCAAAAATACTACCTTATTTTTCCAACTATTTATCATAAACAACCAAAAATACTACCTTACTTTACCAATTATTTATCATAAACAACCAAAAATACTACCTTACTTTACCAATTATTCATCATAAACCAGCTCCAAATTATCACCATCATCATCATCAATCTCTCAATTGAGCCGCACAAATCGCGACAAAAATCCCATGAACGATCTAGATAACATTCCAGAAAACGAAACCGACTATGAAGAGAGCGTCCTGGGAATTGACGAGAGTCTTGAAGAACTGAGCGAAACGTCCGAAGCAGTTCCTGAGTTCAATAACAAAAGAATCATTCTTCAGCGTTTCACCATCTATAACTCCAAAGCCACGATGTATATCGTTGGGTCCAATTCCAAAGAAAGCTTGTTCCGTATCCTAGAAATCAATAAGGACGAGAGAGACTCAAACAAGCTAACGATTCTTGAAGATAAAAGCTACTTTTATACCAGAAAAGACATGGTGGAGCTCATCAATGGCTTGAACGAAACTATTGAAGGAGGTATTAAGAAAATAGCCCAGGGTTATGGCTTGCTAGGGCTTATAAAGTTCACCAAAGGCTATTATCTTTCCATTATAACGAAATGTAGTCAGGTTGCCATTATTGGCGGTCATTATGTTTATCACATTGACGAAACCAAGCTAATACCCTTGGACATCAACTACAGGCGTCCTAACAAATACACAGATGAAGAAAAACTACTTCTGATATTCAAATATCTTGATTTAGGAAAGACTTTTTACTTTCTGTATGCTTATGATATCACAAATACCCTACAAACGAATTTCATCAGAAACAAAAACCTTGCTACGAACTACCAAAGAAACGGCAACGTCAGATTTAACCACGACATCTACAACAACTTTGACCACAATGGACGGTTTGTGTGGAATAAAATGCTTCTTATGCCTATACTTGAAAATGACGTAGCTACATACGAATGGTTTCAACCAATAATCCAGGGTTTTATTGATCAAGCAAACATTTCAATCTACGGCAAGAAAATTTACATAACTATCATAGCACGGCGTTCCAGACACTTTGCAGGAGCAAGGTTCTTGAAAAGAGGGGTGAACTATAATGGGGACGTGGCTAATGAAATTGAAACCGAACAGATAGTGACTGATATGTTGGTATCTTCGTTCCACGATCCAAAATATGGGTTCTACAATAACCCAAGATTCACAAGTTTTGTCCAACACCGTGGGTCAATCCCATTGTATTGGACTCAGGACTTGAATAGACTTCCAAAACCGCCAATTGAGATCAATTTGAGTGATCCTTTCTACCTGAGCAGTGCTATCCATTTTAACGACCTTTTCCAACGTTATGGGCTGCCTGTTATTATTCTTAACTTGATCAAAACCAAAGAAAAGACCCCCAGGGAACTGAAACTTAATCAACACTTTGTCAATTGTGTAAATTACTTGAATCAGTTTCTTCCTGAAAAAGATAAACTCCAGTATAATTCTTTTGACATGTCTAAACACTCAAAGAAGAACCTAGATGTGATCACTCCGTTGCAGAAAATAGCACAGAATTCCATAAATCAGATAGGATTTTTCCATAATGGAGTCGATATTGAATCCACAAAAATCCAGAAAGGTATAATCAGAACCAACTGCATTGATTGTTTAGATAGAACCAACGCTGCCCAGTTTATTATTTGTAAGGAAGCTTTGAGTTATCAACTAGCAAGTCTTGGTCTTATTAAGGAAAAAACCAACTTGTCTTATGATTCAGATTTAATTAACATTCTTACTGAAATTTTCCACGATCACGGTGATACCATAGCTATTCAATATGGCGGTTCTAATTTGGTCAACACAATGGATTCATATAGAAGAATTAATCAGTGGTCGTCACATACAAGAGATATGCTTAATAGTATCAAAAGAATATACTCCAATTCGTTCATGGATCTGATCAGGCAGGAAGCAATCAACTTGTTTCTTGGAAACTATGTTCATGACACGAACAAACCTAAGCTTTGGGAACTCAAAAATGACTTTTATCTTCACAACACCATTGAAATTAATAATTTTAGAACTAAAATCAGCTATATCCATTGGTACAACGAAAACTACTTGAACAACGATAGCTATGACTTGAAAAAATTAGTTCCAGAAAGCAGTATCAAGCAGTCCTGGAAACCTTATATTTTCGAAAGACTAAAGCCTTATCCCGAATTTAATGATAACTGGTTCAATGAGTGCTATGTTCCACGTAAATTCCAAAGCTTGACAGACTTGTTCACATTCAACATGAATTCAAACTCTCGTTATTTTCCTTCAAACGTCAGCAGTAACAAGAAGTTTGATTATAGTCCTTTCCAATCAAGAAAGCAGTTTAAGCAAACTATCGACCTCCCATTGACCGCAGCTGATGATGAAGACGACGAAGAGGAAGAGAAGGTCGAGGAGAAGGTTTATGACGAATACCAGTATCGCAGTGAAGACTATTCCAAGGACATCGAAGGAATGTACGACGATAGCTACAACTATTTGAATTTGGCTAATACTAAAAAGATCAAAAACCTATTAACTTCAGGAATGGAAAAATTAGGTTATAATCAGCATAAGCAACACAAAAAGAATGCAAGTCTCTCTTTGGTGAATTCAGAATCAACAGACGAAGACTCAATCTCAGGGATGCCTTCTGTGGATAGTGATGATATTGACTTGTATAGGCACCAGAACGACTTGAGTTATATTGTGAGGAATAATACACCATTAACCTCCCCAGAGTTGAGTGAAGCGGATATGAACATGTATAAGAGTAATACCGACTTTACTTCTGAAAGCTTTTATAACATAGATCATGAAATGAATTATAATTATTTGGGACTGGATGATGTGGAGATTGTGATGGATTATTTCAGGTGATTTTGCATACTTTGTTTCACCAATCATATACCTAGGAGTGAAAATAAATGAATTGAGTCAATAGGATTCGAGGCTTGGTCAGTTTCATTCAGCGTTATACAGGAAAAGAGAACGAATTTTGATTACTTTATATATTAAAGTTACTATCATGTTTCATAATTCATGATTTCGAATCTGTATACAATTTAGTGCTTTCAAAACGACATTTACTGTTACTGAAGTGTAAATGAAAACGTAGCAATTAGATAGCACAAACAGCAAATCAAACAACCAATACAAAAAATTCAACAACCAATACATTTTGGAAACTATCGAGGACAGTTCCTTCTAAATCAACTAAAAGGTGCATAAATTCCATCAGCAACAAAAAAGTCGTCATCCAGAAATATGTTGCCCATTCCATTCATAAAGTCCAACCCAGGCTCCATGATTTCTGCATTCAATAAATTAGGTATTTGGGAACCAGTATCTTCTATAAATCCGTTTGGAATAGTCTCCTTGAGTGTTCCCGTATAATGAAGCCATACAGAATCACATTGACAAACGTGATATCTCTGCAACAACAAATTTTCCTCCTGCAGTTTGGAGTAGTCATATGGAATTAAGTTGAACCACACAAAGTCATCTGAAACAACAGGGCAGTCAGTTAAAGACTTAAAGTCAGTCGTAACACCTTCTAGAAGCGTACACAACTGATGGATTTGTTCCGGTGTGAATATCCACGCTGCTGTAGCTCCCTGGCATAATTGATTAAATGTCCTTAGTCCTGAAGTTTCCGCCAATCCATATAAGCCCGCTTTAATTGCTCTCCACGGAAGAGTATAAGTTCTTGCTAGTCTTCCTGCAAATTTCAAACTATTGAGACACAAATACTTCATATCATCAAGAAGACCGTAGAAGTGTTTCGGTTTCTCTTCTGTTCCCATATACAATTTGACTGAATAGTTTAAGTGAAGAATGGAAGTTACACAGTTTATCACATACATGAACACAAATCTGATGTAAATGGGCGACAAGATAATATCGGCGATGGGATTGAAGCCAACAGACATAGTTTTAAGGAATGGCTGAAATTCCACAAACATCACAAGGAACATCTTCTTGTAGTATTTAAACAGCTGGTTTACATCCCCCTTCTTTTCGAAGATCAAATAAGCAGCAAGATACGCTTTTAGGAGAAATATTTTGAGACATAAGTGCATTTCAAGGTCATTCAAGTCGATGGGGTTCATATTGTCTTCATCTACTGTGATCAAAACGTCTATAATGTCCTTGATAGGACGAAAAGTGGAGTTGACAAGATCTTCTATTTGTGCTAAAGTGGAAGTGAAATAGTTCAAATTAACAGGTTCCTGGATATTCATCAAAACTCTAAGAAAATCACGAAGCAAAGGTCGGATTTTGAAAAGCTTTGACATCATATTATAGAAAACATCGTCACCAGGAACATTGATCTCTTCCAACTTGACATCACTGAAGAAATCGCCATAAATAGGCCTACCATAGATACCCAGCTCGATGGTTTCTAAGGCCAATATCAAGTACCAGATCTTTCTTCTGTTGGTTTTTGTTAGCCATGTTAGGTCGTCATGGACATAGATATCAGGATCTCTGTTGAGACCAAGGGTGGAGGCACATCTTACTAGTGAAGGTATATATAAGTCAGTTTCTCTCAAAGCCTCGCATTCATCTTGACCGTAAACTTTATAAATTTTAGCCATAAGATAGCACTGCAAGGCTTCGAAAGGAAGAGTGAGTCCTAGGTTAAACTCTTTCAAGCACTCTTTGCCGTAAACTGCAGCTTCAAAGTAAATAGGGTGTTCCATAAGAAGCAAATACTCCACTTTCTTGGTTCTGGCCACATACAAGTACGTGAACCTAAGTAGAAACAACAAGGATGAAAGAGTAGCAATGGATAACCTCTGGTCTATCACCACTTTTGCTTTATCAGAAACTCTTTCTATAAGCAATTTTTCAATATCATTCGTGAAAGCCAATCTATCAAAAATAGGAAAATAACCATGAAACTTATGGAAAAACACTCCAACATAGTCAAGGATGATCTTTTTGGGAGGAAGAATGTAATGAACCTTGGCCAAAACACTCAAATTGGGCGGTATATAGTGTGGGTAGAACAAAACTGCATCTCCGTAGGCATACAAATTAACATTTCTCTTCACAAGTAGGTCGTCAGACTTGCAATTCCCATCGTATTTGGGGATATAACTGTCACCAAAATAAGACCGGGCATTCTCTTCATGCTTCAATGTCATCAGGTCGTCGGAGTCCATCAAAGTTCCTAGGCTGCCCACAATCTGAGCCTGGAACTTTTCACGTTGTGGCTTCAGTCTGTTGAAGTGCCAAAACAGAATATAGGCTAAATCTCTTTTGATAAGGGAAATATATGACATGGGACAACTAAACACAAACGTTTCCTGCATTTTAGTGCAGTAGTTCTCAGCCTGGCTGGAGAAGAAGTTACTGTACTCGCTTGAAAGGTTCGTCAGCAGACTTGAGGAATGTCTTAGGCTCAGGACAGAGCGATATTCAGGCGAGGAATTGTCTGATATTGGCGTAGCAGCTTGCAGCCGTAATGCCAGTTCTAGTTCCAGCACTTTCCGACGTAGTAAAAGCAATTCTTCGGAGTTGTTTTCGTCTAGTTTGGCGACTTTAGTTGATTTCCCTTGTTTGGCAAGCTCTTTCTCCAAAGTGGAATAGCAGCATAGCGAAACAATGCCTCTGTTTGTACAACTATCGCAGGGAAGCTTCCTGTTGCACTTTATTTTTCTGTTGTGGCAGTTGTCACATACGAGGATGATTCTTTGTCTTTTCTTTGTCATTGGATTTGACTTTTGGAGACTTTTGGACTGTTTTGGAGTCTGTTTTATGTTCGGATTTGGACTTTTGGAGTCTTTTGAGTCTTTTTGAGTCTTTTTGAGTCTTTTGGAGACTTTTGGAGACTTTTGGAATCTATTTTATGTTCGGATTTGGACTTTTGGAGTCTTTTGGAGACTTTTGGAGTTTTTGGAGTCTCTTTTATGTTCGGATTTGGACTTTTTGGAGTCTTTTGGAGACCTTTGGAGACCTTTGGAATCTATTTGCAGAAAAAGAATAGAAACCACACCTGGAGTCGAATCAAGCGATTGGAAACAAACACAACTGCTGGAATCCAATAAACTTCAGTAAAAGCTTGTTCCAGCAAAAGTATACGTAGCGTAGGGGTTTCTAAGCCACCACCCCAAAAATCCTATTTATTTGCTTTGATGGTTTCAAAAGCAGTATCACCTGACGTGTGTAGAGTCTAGACCCAAAGCTACCTTCAGATCTTCTTGTATATCACACTTACTGTGTTAAAATCAGGACTAATCAGATATCGTTATGGAAAATTATAGTGCGGCACGAAGTTTAATATTAAGTACTGAGGGTGTGTGATTCATATTTGACAGTAGCTGAGACAGTTGTAATGACTTATTAGTTTAATGACTTATTAGTTTAATGACTTATTAGTTTAATGACTTATTAGTTTAATGACTTATTAGTTTAATGACTTATTAGTTTAATGACTTATTAGTTTAATGACTTATTAGTTTAATGGCTTATTAGTTTAATGACGTGTTTGTAGGAGAGGTTTTAGTGGTTTTGTAATTTATAGTTTATTACTTGGCCAAAATTGAATCTGGTAATAGGTTGTGGAAATGTGGAAATGCTTGGTAACTTCGCAACCGTAAAGAACTGGGGGTCTGAGTCCTGTTGAATGGGTATAGGACTGGTTGTTTCAGGTATTAGTGGGTGTTGGTGGTATTAGCAGGTATGTAGTGGGTGTAGAATGTACTAGTTTATTAGTATTAGCAGTTTAGTAGTATTAGCAGTTTATTAGTATTAGCAGTTTATTAGTATTAGTAGTTTAGTAGGTATTAGTAGGTATTAGTAGATATTAGTAGATATTAGTAGCTATTGATAGTATTAGTGGCTATTTAGTGTGCATTTAGTAGCATTAGTGGGTATTTTGTAGTTTAGTAGCCATTAGTAATTTAGTAGTTTAGTGGGTATTTAGCTTGAAGTCTTCATAAATACAACTGCGTTCTTCATAGCTTCAAAGGTCATTCAGTGAACAAACAAATACCTCTGCTCAAGAGCTTGTATTCTGAAGTGCGTTGGAAGTATCTTTAGCATTTGAGTCAATAGGCTTTCTGTAATACACTGTGAAAAGAGCTATTGATCCTCAATTATACTCATTAATCTTCTTCGTCCACTCCCTTCTTAAAAGTAACCGTTCGTTATCTTTTTTCCATCCCTCCAGATAGGCAATTCGTATTTCATGCATAAGATTGCATATGTGCTGCTTTACTGCATTCCACACATGATTCAAAGGCATTGAAACATCTTTATTGTGGGTATCAACTTGAGACATCTTTATTGTGGGTATCAACTTGAAACATCTTTTATTGTGGGTATCAACTTGAGACATCTTTTATTGTGGGTATCAACTTGAGACATCTTTATTGTGGGTATCAACTTGAAACATCTTTTATTGTGGGTATCAACTTGAGACATCTTTTATTGTGGGTATCAACTTGAGACATCTTTATTGTGGGTATCAACTTGAAACATCTTTTATTGTGGGTATCAACTTGGTTTCGGTTGTGGACTTAAAGAATAGCTGCACTCATGAACACGGAAAACATATTCAAATATCTCAGATGCAATAAACATCATTAACCTAGAATCCCTCTTTAAGATTCAAAAGAATCTTCCCATTTATTCGGAGTGTAGGCCAGTGGTTCATCTAAACCATCCTTCACTCCAAAATCGTTGATTCCAGATTTCAAGCTAGAAGGCAGGTTCTTCTTTTTGGGCTCGATTGCTTCCACCTTTTCATCGTTTGTATCTAACTTGCCTGTTACCTCATGAGGTTCGAGATTAGAGTCTGGAATAGCTTTGATTTTCTCTGTGGATTCAGATATCCAGTTGATCACTTTATTCTTCTTGGACTTCTTCCATTTGTCAGCTACCTCGGGTGCTATTTTTTTAGCATTCTTCATGGCATTCATAAGATCATCACTGATATTGGCTGAATCCCGTTGGATAGTTTGAATTGCAGAGTTTTCTTTGACTGGTACTAAAGTAGGATCTAAAATAGGCATAGCAAGTAAATAAGGTAAAAACACCCAACAAATAGCAAGCTTCATCTGAAATCTGTGGTTTTGAAATGTTTTATTTCTGTTTCTGTGTTTTTGATTCTGTTTCTGTGTTTTTGATTCTGTTTCTGTGTTTTTGATTTTGTGTTTTCGATTCTGTTTCTCTGTTTTGTGACATTTCTCTGTCTGCAACTATTCTATAAAGCTTGCTAACACATCTTAACCTCATAACCTCATCTTAACCTCATTCTATACCACTTGCATAGCACCAATTCAACCTTCATTAATCTATATAATTATCATACACTTTTCAGATTGAGGTTGTTCATCTATGTCCTAGTCTGCTCAATAATTCACAGCATTACTTCCAAAGACAAACACTCTAAACAACACATCACCTGAAAAACTTCCCGTCTGCCTCTCCTTCAGATCTCCAGGTCGCATTGAAAAATCCACTGTTCTCCAATTTATACATCCTTATGGCCTCTCTGATGTGTTCTGGTCTTAGCGGATTCACACCATCACCTTGGTACAGCAATTTAACATCATTGACCAACGTTCCCCCATCCTCTAAAGAATTTATAATCCGTTTTTTGTTCTGTTTTTTGGCATCAATATCTGATATCAACTTCAGTTTGTACTCTTTTTCTTGTATTTCAAAAGCCTTGGTGATGATTTCACTCAAGTACAGCTTTGACAAACCTGCTAGAATCACAGCAATGTTCTGGGGGATAGAATGTCCTAGAACCGCATTACATATCTTCTTGACCCCCGGTTTATTCACCGTAGTACGCCTATAAGCTTCAAATCGATCCATCTGATCTCCTGTAAAGTTCATCATCATTAATCTCTTACGTTCTTCCTCGCTTAAATGCTTGTCCACCTTCATTGTTTTAAGTCTTTTGTACTCACCAACAAGTTCTGGATCGAGGTCATCTTCTGACATATCGGAAAAATCTTCGTCGTCACTTAAGCGAAGAATCCCATTCTCTAGAACCGGAATGTCCAGATAGAATACTCTTCCAATGAGTTCTTCGTCTTCTTCATCGAGAGAAACATCACTATCATCGTTCTTCATGTTGTTCGCGATTTTTGGGGATTAATTTTCCACATTTGGAACAAGGTTTAACGAAGGTGTTTGAATATGACTATTTTAACGAAGGTGTTTGAATATGACTTTTTTAACGAAGGTGTTTGAATATGACTTTTTTAACGAAGGTGTTTG